>JAKTWP010000023.1:0-101702 GCA_030582095.1 Trigonopsis vinaria
CCTCGCTAACACCTCGCTAACACCTCGCTAACACCTCGCTAACACCTCGCTAACACCTCGCTAACACCTCGCTAACACCTCGCTAACACCTCGCTAACACCTCGCTAACACCTCGCTAACACCTCGCTAACACCTCGCTAACACCTCGCTAACACCTCGCTAACACCTCGCTAACACCTCGCTAACACCTCGCTAACACCTTATTTAAAACCGTATCTCATATCAGCTACTTTCACTATTTTTCTTTATAACTGCAGTGACGCTAACAGCCTCCCCATCACGCTTGCATGTCTTGCAAAAGAATTTAATTAAAGCGGGCTGGGAGTGAACAGTTGTGCTAGGCTGCGGACTTGAAAAAAGAGAAGCCGATTCGAAGGAGGATTCGTCGCTGTCAAATTAGTAGCTCGAACAAGACATTCTTGGGGAGTATGTTAAGATGGAAAGTGGATGATTTTCGCAAGCTTATTCTATCGTGGCAATCAGCCCCCTCCGCCATCCTCCTCGAGCCGCACGACCAATGAGCTCCCACAACGAATACGCCTCCATTAAGCTTACGACGATCTAATATTCATTTTGGAGCATCCCCTAGCTATTATAAACTAAATTTCTTAATTATAAATTGTTTTAAAACTCATTTTTAGTTTTATTTTTCGTCCCACGTGACTGGTTGGTTACAACCTCCCGCTAACAGTCAAGTTCTTGATTTTTCGGGGGGTAAATTGCCAGCTTCAACATCTTGATGCTTGACGGTTGCCACACACAAATTTTGTTAGGAAAAATAAGTTTTAGTACCCTCGCCCGCGATAAATATCTAGGTAACATTTGTAGTGACCCCGTTTAGTTCTAAATTGAACAGAGTAGCTGGTCCTTCAGTCAGGTCTTGCCGCATTTGGCATTTGGTACCTGCTGGTATAAGTTTGATTGTACTCTTGTGCTTGGTGATGACTATTTTTGCAATTGTCTACATGTAATCTATAGCACTTTGTCACTTCCCTTTTGCAGCTGTCAATTTCGGTAGCGTAGCTAGTGCCATGCAGGTGTAATTGTTAGAGATTTCCATTCCTGGAGATCAAAACATTAGGGCATATGGGGATTCATGATTTAGACGTTGACTTTCTTCGCTATGTTTCGGTCCATCACGCTAAATCCGACTTTCAGAGCGTTCAATAATCAGTAAGGCATTCGCTAGCGCGATTTCCCTATGACAAGAGTTCGCTTGCAGTCGAGGAACGACATATGAGATTTCTCCCATGACGATCAGTGAATGTTCCCATGTTGGAAGGACATAATTAGATTTCATGTTTCTCTATCTCACGTTCGGTGGTCTTTTCTAACCTTTCAGTGGAAGTGAACGTATTGTTTTAACACCCTTATTTATAGTCGCGGATCTCCCTTGGTTTGCGTGAAGCTCACCATTTTTATGTTTATATCTTCGCCTTCTTTTGACAAGTGCGCTTGCAATGATAAGAGTCATGTTCTTGAGGTGCGGAATTGTTATTGCGAAGATATTGGGTTGTACAGCTTTTGGCTGTTGCTTCTAGAGTCACACCAAGGTTGACTATTTGTATGATTATGGTAAACATGCATACCTTGCCTCACACGGTGCATTGTAATACAGCCGCGTGCAACCAGGCTCCCTGTCTACTGACGTATTTCTTTGAAGACTTCAATGAAGATCACCAGTCATCTATACAGTCAGGACTGACCATCGGTCTAAATGATCGGGTTGTGTTTATCCTTGTTTAATGTAGTGATTTCAGTATACTAAGTCTTCCAGTGCAGCCGTATAAGGACAATACACCTTAAGGTTGAGCTTGCATACTAAATATCCTGCATTTATGTGCTCGAGCGGAGATAGAGAATCACCACCAACAGTTCAAGTATCCATCCCATGACTGTGGTCTTCGCAAACCTCGACTCAATATGATAGATGAAATGAAGTTTTTAAGGGAAATAACTGTGCAGCACTGTCTGATGGATCTGGGACGACTGCATGTTTCGCTTGCTAGCGCTCACCTATTGAGTGTAAGCGTCTTTCGCGTGAATACTCGCGTATCTCCTTTATTGAGATTATTCTTGGTATCTATTTAGGCATAGCAGCGACTCGCGTTAATGTATTATTTGAGTAGTAGTCTGGTTGTATGAGCTATTGTGTTAGAGTCTCTGAAACCTCGTCCACGATGCTAATACTGCATCTGAATGATAGTTAAATGATTCGAACTGACGTTTGAGATCATTTTCGGCTCATTTATCGTTTTTAGGCGATGTTGGGCCATCGCCGTTGCTAGGGAAGCGTTGCCACTTCTTCTCGCTCAGGCTAGGGTGGCGACCATCCGCGCTTTGGAAACAGAGAACAGTTAACCATCCAGAACGTAAAACGTATCAACAGAAAAGGATAAACAGGGCTCATATCCTGTTAGAAGGTAATCTGTAGGGTAACCACCTGAGGTGACCCAGAGGCATCTGTTGACCGATAGTTTACGTAATGAACAAGGCCGCATGGACGAGTGAGTATATTAATAGATACTTAGTGTCTCCCCTGATCGGAGAGGTGAGGTGTAGTCCTAGCTCGTAGACTGATGACTGGTGATCGGAAGGACTGTGGGTGAGATTCCACCCAGGCGAGTCTGTATGTCTTCTTGTTATCTTCCATCAACACCGTGTCAATCCGTTGTCATCCAATTATTACATAATATATGTAGTTACCCTATCTACCAGAATCCGGACAGACATCGTGAGGTAGATCCGACCCTACGACCCACGCGACCGTGTCCGCACGTGATGGTTGTCATGCCAGCAGCATGACTCCCGTCGGTGCGCACCCTAACACTACCATAAGTCAGAGCGTGCAGACACTCACCCACCGCATTTTCTTTCGACGTGACATCATCCACATCATCTCAAATTCAATTCCTATATTACTTGCTCTAAAATGGCTAAAAATATACTTATAATTGCTGGAGATTTCGTCGAAGACTACGAAATCATGGTTCCTTTTCAAATATTGTTGATGGTTGGACACACAGTTCATGTTGTTTCCCCAGGCAAAAAGTCTGGAGATCAGATAGCCACCGCTATTCATGACTTTGAAGGATTCCAAACCTATACAGAGAAACGTGGTCACAACTTCACGCTGAACAAGGACTTCTCTTCTGTTAAGTCTAAGGATTATGATGCTTTGGTAATTCCTGGAGGTAGATCGCCCGAGCAGTTAAGTTGCGATAACAATGTTCTAGATCTAATCCGTGAATTTTTTAGAGATGAGAAACCAATTGCTTCTGTGTGTCACGGTCCCTTACTTCTCTCCGCTGCTGGCATCATTAATGGTCGAAAAATCGCGGCGTATCCAGCCTGTCGAAGTGACGTAATACTTGCCGGGGCAGATTATCAGCCTCTTTCTATGGATGATGCGGTAACAGATGGTATGTTCGTTACAGCTCCAGCTTGGCCTTCTCACCCGTCATGGATGAGACAATTCCTTAAGGTTCTTGGCAGCACTATCGAAGCTTGATTGCGAACATTCTATTGCTTATCGGCGATCTGATGGTATAGTTAGATGGAAATATTGTTGACTTAATTAGAGAGTTGGTGGGTTTAATATTAAAAAAAACTATTCAGCGTATATTGTTTCGTGCTATAGAGAGGAAATATTCTGTTAATAGGCTCTACAGATACTGTAGGAGGCCTTGTAAGTTTTGAAGCACCCTAAGACCTGCGTAACGAACCCTTCTGAACATACTTCACGCGCTTGCCTTAGCTACAATACAGTCTAGCTTAGGAAGCTTATTATGACTTTAGAGGAGACCAATCTGGTAGTAAATACCAGAAAAGGAAAGCAACAACAATAACCTCCGAATTGTACGAGAACCCAAATAGTGGGGTTTAGACGAGGAGAGCTTAGACGGACGTCTTACTGGCTAAGCTAAGAGTATTAGATGACGATGATAATGTGCAGTTTTCTTTGGTACAATGAATCCGAAATGGATACGCTATGCTAGGAGGTTTTTTTCTGGTATGCAGATAATATACAATAGTGATAATGTTGTGAGAATAGAGATAGGAATGAGTGCATAGCCTGCAGCTGAAACTCATTTAGAGTTTAAATCAGGTTATGGATGACAAGAAAGTATAAATCAAAATATATTATATTAAGGTTACAGTGAACGTCCTGAAGGAGTTTGCCTGCTTACAGCGAATACAAGCGCCTTCTATAGTATTTCCGGAATTGACTCGCCTTCAGAACTATCAACTCATTGTAGTTATTTAGTCATTTAGTTTTCGAGAGTCAAGAAAGCCTGTATCTCCCACATAGTTAACAGTCGGATTGCGACACCTTACAAAGATAATTACATAATACAGTCATAGAGACATCTATTTCTCTCAATTGTAGTATATAAAACGGGAAAAATGAGGAATTAATAGCCTCAGCATCAGATATTCTGTCTGGAATTAACTGGGTGACAGCCCCCTTTGGAGCCATCAAACTAGAAGCGGTATATTTACCTCCCTCCTGGTCTGAACTTTCTCATCTTCTTAATGAAGTTCACATCGCCTACTTCCTAACGGCGAACTGTAAGGTGGATCTTACATCGCTCTATCATCCGGGAAAACGTTTAGACTCTTCAGTTTGTGCTCTAATCACTCTCGATTCATTCTTATGAAGTGGTTCCTGCGTCTGACTTATCTGACTCTCGGTAGGCACACACTCTGACTACATTACAGTGGGTGATTTCTTGCAAAAACTGTCAGTTGATGGACATAGGTATAACTTCTGACCATTTGTTTTGTTAACAATTCACTATAACCCTGACTGCACTCTTCAGGACGGACGGTTTTCACTAGAAGAGGAGAGGGTAAAATTACGAACCTTACAGCCGTCATTCCAACAGCGTGACTAGCTTCGCTTCTCTAGGATCAACAGAGCTACCTGTGAGGTGTGGATAGACTTTTCTCCTTGTTCATAATGCGCAGACGGGAAAACTCGCTATCTTGTCCGTACATTTTGCCGCTTAACCAAAAAAAAAAATTAGAAAAAATAAAAAAAAAATATTGACACCCGTGGGATTCGAACCCACGCCTACGAATAGATTAGGACCTTAACCTAACGCCTTAGACCAACTCGGCCAGAGTGCCTTAACTTGTTGTAATCCAGAGAAAAAAAGACATTTATAAACACTATCTTGCTGACAAAACTCATCAATCGTAAAAGCGAGGTGTTAGCTTGCTATTCGGTAAAAAAAAATTGGCTTTTTCTCCGCTAAGCACCGCAATCTACTTCGGCTGCTGGAATCCTTGTGTTTCCAGTAGCTAACCCCGCTTTCCTCCAAAGTTACTTTGCCACCGACTTTCATCAGCCTAGTTTTCGCTTTTTATCGCGCTCTTGCTTTTGTTGCTTCCGGAAATAAGTTTTAAATTACCAAAAAAAAAACTGTCCACGAAATCTCTAAATACAAAAATATTTGTCTGTGAGTCTGCTGATATTTATCTATTTGTACTAGCCTTTGTTTAAATTTTGCGAACCTTTATTTTGACTACTTTCTCTGCTTCCCTTGATATCATTATGTCCAACAATTACAGTGCGGCTACGGCGGACAGCCGCAACTGGGAGGCCATCGCCCGGGCTAGGAATCTCGCCCTCACTGGAGATGCGCCTTTTCAATTACTCCTTAATACCAACACTCTTAACCCGACCCAATAAGAAGAATTTCTCGTCGGATTGGTAACCCAGCTCGCTGATTTGAAGATTCCGACCACCGGAATCCCGGTACACAATCCTAGACAGACCATCTTGCAGTTCGCCTCTGCTGAGGGAGTAGAAATTGTTCAACTCGCTTCACTCCGTTTCCGGGACCTTCAGATTACCCCGTTGCCTCTGATGAATAACGTTGGGCGCCCCAATCTGGCTCTGCTGAGAGTTAGAAAAGGGCCATTATTTCAGGACGACTTGTCGGCTTTGACATTCTATGCCGATACCTTTGCTGACTAGGGCATTGTGCTGCAAGCGGCACAGCTGCCGATTAAAGACCCCAAACTAAAATGTTTTACCTCTATCGCATATGATATCATAATTAAATTGAACCAGCCTTTCGTGCCACCCGCGTCCTTTTTATTTTTTTTGTTGTTTACAAGGACATTCCTTTCGTTTTGAAGGTCCAAGCTGGACCCAACCCGTCCTGGTGCATTATGTGCCGATCTGTTTTACACGCTCGCGACAACTGCCCAATGGCGAAGCCTTGTGACAATTGTTTGTCGACGAAGCATGCCACGTTCCACTGCCACTCCAAGTATCGGGCGTCTCCTGCTGAGAGAGAGGGGCGCCTATCTGTCCAGAAAGAACGTCACGATTCTGAAGCAGCTAAGCAAGCTCAATTCATAGCTTCCAACCTGCAGCCTCGGGCTGATCCCCACTTACAGCCTCGGGCTGGTTAACTTCAAGTTGCTTTTATGAACTGTATGCCGGATAATCCAGATATTCTACTAGAAACGTCGACTCAGAACGATATCATGAGTAAGCTCAAGTGGCAGTATGCCTTCTTTTGGACAAATGAGGACATCCTACGACAGACTACTCAGTGTTATAGATGGCACCACTATCATGTTG
The DNA here is from genome assembly GCA_030582095.1 of Trigonopsis vinaria. NCBI lineage: Eukaryota > Fungi > Ascomycota > Trigonopsidomycetes > Trigonopsidales > Trigonopsidaceae > Trigonopsis > Trigonopsis vinaria. The sequence continues at coordinate 6,602 of JAKTWP010000023.1, forward strand.
CTTTCATGACACTATTCCCTAGTTTACGATGGACACCGCAACAATACAACTCTGACCGCCTGATAGGTATAGATCAGGTGGAAGCAGTAGCTCTTCCAGCTCAAGAGGTCGATGGCAGTCGACATTTTGCTCGCTTGTCATATTATAGGAGTACCCAACTTCGTATGGCTAGAATACTTTTAGAAACTTTGGGTCAGATGTCAGAATTTAAGCCGCTTGTGTGGTGGTCAAAGAAATGGATAGTTCATGCGCAGGTGCGGCACCAAATTGGAACGAAGGCTCAGTGGGCTCGTCTGGCTACCTTGGAGAGATTACCCACTGTCGACCGATATTCGGTAGAATGGCTGAAACAACATTCTAAGGAAGGGCTGGAGACCCCGCAACTCTGCCAGGCATGTCTGGGTGCACCAGAGACCAATAAATATATGCTTTGGGACTGTGAGATTACTCAAGGGCTGGTTAAAGACTCGATTGTGAAGAACTATGAGGATATGAGAGATGGATTTATCAATTTTGCTCAGGAAAGAGAAAGATGTTTACTTATTTACCAACTGGTACAGTTTCATCGGTACTTACGCAATACATATGTGGATGCTACAACCAAAGAGCAGAGATAGGCTGCTCTCGAACAAAGAATGGTGAAGGATAGTAGTATGCTTTAGCTATGTACATAGCATTTAATGTTAGCCGATCCAAGGACAGGCCTGTGCCAAAATTCGGGGTAAGAAAACTCAGTGGATAACCTACAAATCTCCATACAATACAATCGAAGGTGGCGGCTTCGAGGCCGCTTAGCAGCATTTTCTTCGTTTTAGATGACTTCTATTTCGACAAGTAACCGGGCGGGGGGCGGAAAACCCTAATTGTACAGATTACATCAAAATGTTAGTTTCTTTTAAAATGACAAGTGAATCATTAACTCTGTTGTTGTGTTTATGTTCAAAACTTTAGAAGAGGGAGAGATATGGAGTTATTCACTGGATCTGACATCCTTTGGCGGCCCACTTTTTTTTATTCTTAAGAACGCTATAAAGATACCATCTGAATATTGCCCCTCTAAAAACGAGTAGATTAGATAAGATATTCCTAGTTGAATCTAAGTGTCTGTTTCACTTTTTTGTTTTTTGTTATTAGCTTTTTTTGGCAAGGAGAGTGAGTGGCTGGTTTCATCTTTGCAACACCTCTCTACTCTCGGCCCAGACAATATATATTCTGAAATTTAATCAAGAAGTGAAGAGTGCAACACCTCGAGACACGCTCTGACGAAGTTTATCTCCTCTGTGGCTTTGCTTTAGCGGGCATCCGACCGCCAGCAAGCTTTGAACTATCTAGCAGTTGAACTTCATTATGTCTATCTCTCTAAATAGCTTTTTTGTTGGTAATATTTAGTCTTAATGATTTTATTTAACCTCGTTAGTCGTTTATCCTATTCGTTATTTGCATTCTGGCAATTTTTAAGGCTTATAAATGGGCTTTGGAACCCTTATTGCTCAGAGGAGCTATAAGACTTGAAAATTTTTCGCCTTCGTCTTCTCGTCGTGGTCTTACTTATTTGGTAGATGAAGATGTCGCTCAGTCGGTGTAGATCCAATAATGAACCGATTGCTTGACGGGTCCAATGCTCCAGTCGCAGAACACTAGATGATTAAATACGACTGCCGGTTTGTCCAATAATAACGAGATCATAAAATAAAGATAAGCAGTGTTCATGGTCCTTTGCTAACTCGTGGGCCCTACAATTACTCTGTGTTTTCTTTCAATACCTATTGTATTTACTCATTTTATATCCTGTTCAAAGATTAATTCAGTCATCTATTAGACTAGGAATATAAAACGTTATCACACCTCTCTCAGCATCATTTATATTATTGAGGTAGCAATATACTACCAAGGCTAGGGAGTTGGTGATGCACAAGACTGCTTCAATTCTATTATGAACTGAAGTGAGACTCATAATAGCTCTCAATAGACATTGCCACTCTTTAGAATCTAAAATTGTAGAGAACATCGTTTCTTTATCGTGTTTCTCACGAGTCACAGCCAGGGACGTTCTATCTGGGTTCGCAGCGTCAGACGATTCGATGCCCTGATTCAGATCATTGGAGAGAAGATTATTATTAATTTTAGAAATCGGATGACCTTCATATTCAGAACTAGTTGATTCTGGTCCAAAAATATTATCTTGTGTATGTTGTGAAAGTTGGCTAGAATGGGTTAATCTGGAATTAATCTGAGGGTTATAGAGATTTTTCCATTCGCTCAACACAGTATGGTCATTTTCTATAATCGCAATTGAGAAGCTTCCCGAGTTATTGGCAGAAACAATTACCTTTCGAGACAGCTGCCTTAGTCGATCAGATATCCGAAGCAATTGTGCAAGTTTAGAAGTTCCAGCCGACCTGCCACCAGAATTGAAAAGGACATCATGGTTTGCTAATAACGATCTTTTGTTAAGTGATCCTGTCCCGGGTAGGTAAATTGCAACATTGGGAGAAGGGTATTCAGGCTCATTAATATGTTGGGCAGATTCGGCTTTGATTATATGTACTGGTAGTTGTTGAATAACATGGGATAAGAGGCCATTATTTTCACGATTCTCGCCCACAGATATCTGCAAATAAGGTACGTTGCTCCGTTTTATAAGTTTAAGTTTTATGACAGTTTGCTGCATGAGTAGATTTGCAGAATCATCATCAAATGAATAGAGTTCACTGTCGAACCCTGCAAGCAAAATTGATCTCAGAGCTCTAGCAAAATACTCAAGATTTAGTTCCATAGTGATGATATTATCGGAGTTGGATTGACAGCAGTAGTCGAGAAAAAGGTATTCGCTACTCATGGAACTAAACAAAAAAAAAATATCAGATCTATTCATAAAAAAATCAGGTTAACATACGCCCATGTCTGAGTTTGATCTGTATCAACTAGAGCGCCCATTTGGATGCCATCGGGGCTCCAACGCATGATGCCTTCTCGCCGTAACATTGCCAAAGAGGAAGCAGCATCTAGCAAACGTGAGAATAAGAATAACAAAATTATTCGAAGAATTTATCGTTACCTCGAAGACTGTCGGGCCTGCGAAAGTGGCCTCTTAATTTCATTTAAGGTGGTAGAGCAATTTCGACGCTTTACACTCGGCGCATCGCAACCCCAAAACGCACTTTACCGCAACAAATTTTTTTTCATTTTAACAAAATCCCACGAAATAGCAACTTATTCTTAATGACCATCCATAACTTGACTACTGTCGAAAAGAGGAAATTTTGCTCCACATAACGATGGAAAAAATACTCCAGGAGACCGCTCGTAAGCGTTCTCACAATAGTTGGGGTCTGGCTACGGCTAGTCGACGAGGTGTCAATGAGGGGTCTGGTATTATTAATCTAGGAAGAGGTTCTGTCTAGCCTTATAATTATTATCTTACTTCTCATTTCCTAAATTTCAAAGCGGTTTTGTAAGGGAGCCACTCTGACCGGAGAGGCTCATAAGTCGAGTCGAATATTGATCGCGCGATTAAATATTAAAAAATATTAATAAAATAAAAAGGCACTCCAAACCTGTCATGCCGATTGACTAAGTTCTATAGTATTTGATTCTTTTAATTTGAATTCATTTTAAGATACTTAGAATAGAAGTTTCGTCTTTTTGTGTGACTTCTGTACAAAAAAAATCAAATAGCACTTCTAGAAATAACACATTGACTTTCATTCGGTATGTATCATTAAGTTTAAATATAAAGTATCTACTGAGCTCTTCAAATTGTCTTTAAATGCAAAAAAAGGTAATAATTCAAGTTTTCAGTCAGCCACTGTTTCTTCATACAAATCGCCAAATCCGACCTGCTTCCTCTATCAATTGGCGCTTTAAATTTATCCAATCGTATTTTTTACATTTTTCTCTTTCTTTTACTATGATCATTTAACTGCTTATCGCACATTTAAGGTGTTGAATTCGAGTTTCTTCTAAAACCTTCTTCGGTCCAATTCCTATGTGCGTTTTTGTTTTTTTGCGGACACTGTAAAGCATGTAGAGACCGACACAGCTTTAGAAAAGAAAAAAATATATTGTCATTTAATAATCATTTAGAGTACTTCCATATACCTAGAAACCTCCCAGTCAGTGACTGCATCATCAAACAAGCGGCATTCTGCGAGTCTTGTTGCACCATAGTGCTCAACAAAGTCATCTCCGAGCACCTTACGAGCCAGGCTTTCCGGTTTCATGAAACGTTCAGTTGCCAAACGAAGGCTTCTAGGAAGACGTTCAAATTGATCTAAATCACCCTCAGAGAAGGCGGTAGCCATTGGTGGAGTCTTAAGCTCAAGCTTATTCTCGATACCATATAGACCGAGTGCAAAAATAGCTGCCATAGCATAATGAACATGGACATCAGCACCCGGAGTTCTAATTTCAAGACGAGTTCCCTTAGGGGGACAATGAGGAGGTGATATTAAGCGAATCGAAGCAATTCTATGTTCAAGGCCCCACGAGACGGTGACAGGAGCCCAATAATTTTCTACAAGTCGCTTATAAGAGTTGATCTGCAAAGAGATTAGAAAAACAACTGCAGAAACCATTGGGAGAAGGATCTACTCACCGTAGGAGCCATTAATGGCATTATGTCAGGCAATCCCAGCAAAATACCGGCTAGAAATTGGCGACCAATATCAGAGAGCCAACAAACGTCACTCCACGGGGGATTTAAGTCTTTTTCCTTGCGAGTGAAAAGGTTCTCGCCGTTGCCGTCAACAAGCGATACTATATACTTAATCAGCTAAGAGGTTATGGATAGTTTCAACAAGTGTTTCTCACCATGTGTATGTCCGGAGTTTCCGGGCATGTTTGCTTTGGGCTTTGCCATAAAACTAGGGATGACGCCGTAATTGCTACTTATCGCGCGCACAGCAAGTTTGAACAGAGTTGCTTTATCGGCAATCTCTGGAGCTGGACCATAGGCGATAGCAGCTTCGTAAACACCTGGGCCACATTCAGTATGCCATCCTTCTAGTTCGACGTTGAACTTGTTGCAGGTATTCCATATGTCATAATAGAGTTCCTTATTCAGTGCAGGGCGAGACATCGAATAGCCAAAGCTCCCAGGCGTAAGTGAAGTGAGATTTTTTCCACCTTTCTCGACAAGCGAGTGCGGGGTCTCTTTGAACTGATAAAACTCAAACTCAAATCCGGCGGTAGGTTTATATCCGAGCTTTCCCAGCTTCTCCGAAACAGTCTTGAGTAGAGATCGAGGACAGGGTGCAACGGGCAACCCAGTTGCAGGATCAATAAAATAAACCTTAAGATATTATATCAGCATTGTAGTAGTTAACTCTTAGTATACGTACCAAAAAGAGGGGAACATCGTTTTCCCACGGAATAAATCTTAGTGATTGGAGGTCAATTATGGCCAAAAGGTCACGATATCCATTTTCTTTAGATGACACATTAAGTTCGGGTTCGTATGCTGAGTCGTGCGAGTCCCAACCAAAAAGGACACTAGAAAGCTGCGGTTAGAGACATTTTAAATCTTCAAAAAAAAAAGTCAATCTACCTGCAAAATCCAAAACCTCCCTCAGCAACAGAGAAGAATTTCTTTTTAGATATCATTTTTCCGCGTAAGATACCGTCAGCGTCGACACCGGCGACTTTGACTCCAATTGAAGACTTTACTGCCTCAAGAATTTCCTCTTTTGTCTTGTATCGTTCGGTCATAATTGGGCTTGCTCGTCTATTGTCTCTCTATGCTTTTAACAAAGCTGGGTGAGCTACCTTTTTCCCCTTTGTTTGAGATAGGGGTTAGGGCGGTTATCATGCTACGATATACACGCCTTATTGGTACTGAAATTACTCTGCGGATCTCATTCCCCGGCCTTTGGAGGGGCGCTTAAGGAAAACCGAATTTTATTTTGGTTAATCGACCTCAATTTAACATGGAAACAAAGCTTTTTGCTTTTTTGTTTTTTTCCTTAAATCAAGAGCTTCTTTTTCTCGTTTTGCTTAGTTTGAAACGCCATCGTAGAAAGAACTGCACGTGATATTCCGACGTAGACTTCTGTTTTATCATAGCTGCACCCGCTTTGAACTACTTCAACTTCATCACTTCATCCTTTTAGATTACCTTTATTTGGAAACGCAAACAAGATGGCAAGGCTTGCAGGCAAGAACGCAATTATCACGGGTGGTGCTGGGTGAGCTTATTGCTATTGGTTTAGTTACAGATATTAATTGATGGTTTAGTGGCATTGGCCTCGAAACATCTATCCAATTTGTCAAGGAAGGTGCCAATGTTGTACTTGCCGACATCAATCCTGAGGCACTAGACAAGGCTGTTGCCATTGTCAAGGAGTATGCTCCGGAGGGCGTTAAGGTCGTTGGAAAAGCAACCGATGTCACCAAGGAGGACCAGGTTGCGGCTTTGGTATGCAATTTGAAGGGCTTGCCTCAAGATTACTGCACAATGGGAACAACTATACTGACTGTAACTATAGGTTGAAGTTGCCGAACCTTGGGGCGGTGTCGATGTTATGTTCAACAACGCAGGAATCATGCATCCTGACGATGATGGCGTTATCAATACCTCGGAAAGTGTTTATGATTTGACAATGGCTATTAATGTCAAGGGTGTATTTTGGGGCAGTAAATATGCTGTCAAATCTATGCTGAATAATAAGAAAAGGAATGCTTCCATCATCAACACTGCCTCGGTGGTAGCAATTGTTGGCTCTGCCACTCCTCAAATTGCTTACACTGCTTCAAAGGGTGCTGTATTGGCCCTTACTCGTGAATTGGCTGTTGTTCATGCCAAGGACGGTATCCGCTTCAACTCCCTGTGCCCTGGTCCTTTGAACACACCCATGTTGCAGAAATTTTTGGGAGACGATGAACACAAGCGCTACCGTCGAACTGTTCACTTTCCCACTGGCCGTTTTGGTGAAGCAATCGAACAAGCGAAAGCTGTCGTCTTTCTGGCTTCGGATGACGCCTCCTTTGTAAACGGTACTGACTTCACCGTTGATGGCGGTATGACGAAGTCTTACGTTACCGCCGAAGGTCCCGTTGCTCCTGCTCCTTCCAATGTTGCTTTCGGAAAGTAAAAATGCTAGAAGAGAATAGAGTGTGAAAACGGATGTAGCTTTACTACTATATCTACAGCCAATGCTTACACATAAGACAATCTTTCAAAAATGAAGATAAATTTTTCCTAAACTCTACACTTGCTAAACAAAACCTGTCAATCGTTACCCGTGGTAGTCCTCTACTGTATTTGAAAGCCCAAAAAACAAAAACAAAAACAAATCTTGTAATGAAGCGAAGTAGAAGGATGTTTGAGAAAACATGTGATAGAGACTGTATCTAAGGGTATAAGATTATGCGTTTATCTAGTGTAATCGCATAAAATGAGGCATTTGCGACTGTGCTATACACCGCCAGGTTAAAAGTTAAAAACAGGCGGATTTCCGTAACATTGATAGTCAAAATCGATGGATTCAGCGGCATCCCGAACACCGTCCATAAAAGTAGTAAACTCACATCGACCAGTTGGATCGGAAGGACAATTGCCCAGTCCTCCCAACGGCAGGATTCTCTCGTTAAGCTTAAGTCTAAAAAACTCCCGTCCAGTAGCAGTATGTCTCAAACGCTCAAAGTACAAACGAGCACCAAATGGAACTAAATCACGGGTCTTGAAATTTCTGTATGGATTGAAGTTGTCAGGAGTAAGAACTGGTGCAATAAAATCCAAGCCCAAAGCTGTCAATATAGAAACAATAATGTCGTCATGTGTCATATCCATGTACAAAAATTGATCAACAGGGAATGTTTCGGGATTGTTGTCAAGCGTAACATTGACAGAAGCAATAGGTTCAGTTATATATCTCTCTTCAATACGAGCAATAAATTCATAAAGCCAGCCAACACCTTGTGCCTTACCGGTGGTTGTTCCGTAAGATGAATCACCCCAAAAGCCTAAGTCACTAGAATACTCATAACCCAACCACTCTCGATCAGTAAAGAGAGGGCAAAAGTACGACGACCCATAGTATGCAACCTCAAAGGAGCATAAATTCTGTAATGTATATGTTTCAGCAATAGTTAAATTATCAAGTCCTGGCAGGAGACGGGCCAATCTTTGTCGAGCAGGTTCTAGATATTTGTTCTGCCAGGCAGTCGCCATTCTATCGCCAGTGTTGTACTTCTCGAGATTGGTATTATTGCAAGTCAAGTAACTTGCAAGCGTATTGTTCGAATATGCACCATCGTCTTCCTCGCGAATCTGAACAAGGCGATACAAACTGTTGTTGACCTGAGGAGCATAAGGTCGTCCAGACAAAACACCAAAAAAACCTGCGGCCCAGGCTTGTGCAGACACACGAATTCGCTCTTGACTAGTCGATCTAATAACAAGAGGATGACGTCTTGATCCATTCGGGTAAACGTTAAGAGCTTCAGAATAAAACATGTAACCTTGGGCAGAAGCATTGTACAAATGGTTTCCATGACTAGACCAGAAGTCAGCCCCTGACTTAAACTCAGTACCGACTCCTCGAGAAGTGAGTAAGTTGTCACCGAGTTCAAAAGTCCAGTTGCTGAGAAAAGCAAGCCCACCGATGGCCGGGCGAGTCATATTTTTGAACCGGTTGGCTAGCGCAACCATAGACGCATTGCTGGTCGGAAATCGGTCGGCGTGTCGATGTAAAACATGAACTTGTGTAAATTCGTAGCCCTTTGGCAAGTTTGCCTCAAAATCAGTATAATCGATACCTGGCCATGTCTGCTTGGTGTGGATGTAAGGTGAAATGCTTCCCCATTCTTCAGATGGCTCAAACGGACTGTAGTAACTTTGTTGATAGACTCCGGTTGCATTTAAGGCTGTGGAACCATTATGATAAACCCAAAAATAGTTGGTTTCCGATAACGACGCGTTTGACACACCAGAATCAAGTCGCTTGTATAATGTCGCCTTATTCTTCAATTGAAATGATGCAGTTTTATTCAAGTCAAAAGTATTGGGCTTCTCTAACAGAGGGCTTGAGTGCCTAACATTGAACAGACACAGTGCAAGGATGATAGCAGTTCCAAAAAGTAAGACGAGACCAATTGTAAGATGTCTGATTCTTTTGTTCAATTTCTGAAGGTGTTTAGAATACTCGAAAGCAGAAATTGCTTCAGTATCCATCCTGAAAAGTTCAAAAACCTCCGACTGGTTCCTCTGCTTTAAGGCTTAATATACTGAGCTTCTCTTACCAACATCGGGCGAACACTCACCCACTCATTCCCGTCATAAGGTTTTCCAAGAAGCTTGAATTGTACTGAATCTCGCTTCGGAAATTCACGTTTTTAGTAGAGGGGCCTCATTGGTAGATGTCATTAAAGAAGGTTATATAAATCCAAAAACAGCCGCAGACATGGGTAGATGTTACAACGGATACTTATTTCTCAATAATAATGAAATTTAAGTTTTAAATTTGGCTCGAGGGAATAGTGGTGGTTCTTGATAGGCAAGAAGAATAAATAGAACCAGTCGTTTAAGCAAGCGCAGAAAACTTTATACTTTGAATGTTTCGGGGTAAGATGAAGAATGTAACGCCAAAGTACTGTCGCGCTCATATTCCGATCAATATGCTTATTTCTTACTACAGATATGCAAGTGCCACATTGCCAGGTCAGAACTCGACTATGGACCTAGGACCGGTTTGCCAAACAGCTCGACCAAACAGCTCGAGTCGATCAGCTGCTTTTTTGTAGCATCGGTAAAAAACCAGTACTCCAGCTATTTTGGTGCTCTTTGAAAACGATTGTAAATACTTTGAAGTGTTGATGTGAGCCTCTCGCAGGAGAAACAACCCTCATATAAATCCAAGGCAAGACTCCTTTTCTGAACTCATTTCAAGCAACTATTCATATATTAACAAAATAAAATAGACAAAACCCCCATGCTCGTAAATCTTGATTGGGCAATAAGAATTTCCAACAGTAGGAAAAATAGAGATGTACTGAATAAATACAATTTTATAAACATTTCTCCCTCACGGTTTACAACTCATCGTGAATGATTTTAAGTTCTGGAATGGGATGAACACCCTCGGAAGCCTGCTTCTTCACCAAGCTGGTAAGAATTTCGAAAACAACCTGGGAAGCAGCGAGAGCGGTGATGTCGGCATGGTCATATGAAGGAGAAACTTCGACAACATCCGCACCAACGATGTTCAAACTTTCAATACCTCGCAAAATACGAAGTACTTCTCGACTCGTCCAGCCACCGGCTTCAGGAGTGCCAGTACCGGGGGCAATAGAAGGGTCCAAGACATCAATGTCGAGCGAGAGGTAGACAGGTCGATCACCCATCTTCTTAAGAATAGAATCAATAATTCCCTGAGTTCCGATTTCATCGATGTCGTCTGTCGAAATACGTAAGAAGCCCTGGCGGTCATCGTCCTCATAGTCAGCGAAATCAACGCCGCTCAATCGAGTTCGCAAGCCGGCATGAACAGAGGTTCCGTTAGCAATAAGACCCTCGTTGGATGCAAGCCAAAACATTGTTCCGTGAGTAATTGCGGTCGTATCAGACTCCCATGGGCATGGGTACTTGTCGCCGGCCCAAGTGTCTAAATGAGCATCAAAGTGAAGGACAGAAATAGGCTCACCGTACGCTTTGGAGAGAGCACGCAATGTAGGCAAAGCAATAGTATGGTCACCTCCGAGAGCAATAATCTTAGGGGGTTTAGAGGGATCAGAAGCTGAAGGTCGGGACATGAGCTCGTCGTAGGCTTCAGTGATTTGCTCGATAGCTAAAGCAGAGTCAAAGGGCGTAACCGGGATATCGGCACAGTCGAGGATCTTTGCCCATGACTGGTAGGGATTGATTCCCGCACGCTGATTGAATCCACGGAACGATGTCTGGCGAGCCGAAGCCTGTCTAATAGCACGGGGACCAAAACGAGCACCTGTATAAAGTCAGCCATTATCTGGAAGTACAATTGTTTAGACCTACCAGGTCGGTACGAGACGGCAGTATCAAAGGGGATACCAAGGATACCAATATCAAAAAGCTCATCAGGCTTGGCCAAGCACTTGACTGTCGGGAGATGGGCGAATGTTGAGATTCCAGAAAATCCCCACTAATCATATTAGTTTGCAACTCGCCAGAGTCCGAGAAAATATTTACTTCGAACTCCCACTTGGAGAGATCCTTATCAAGCTAAAAGAAAGTTAGGAGAGCTAGGTAGAAAACAAAATGAGATGAAGCTAACCTTTTCGCCAGCCAATACGCTTCCAACGAGAGCAGAAACCGCAAACAAACTCAAATTCTTCATTGTTTTTTAGGTGGTTTTTGAGTTTAAAAGAAGTGAAAAACGATAAGTTTGCCGCCGCCATATAAAAAATCAAAAGTGTGCGGCTTATAAAGCAGTGGGCGGAGATGCCGTTCACTGCGGGCGCCCGAATCATCTCAAGCCGCGCAAATCGGCCAATGATAATGCCTTGTTGCGGCGTATCGGGCCCTCGCGCGCTGCCCGGAACGAACGGAAAACAGAGAGGCAAAGGCGAGATTAGAAAGGGGGAAAGCTAATTAGAAAGGGGCAGTATTACTGGCGACTGTGTTGACGGTTCTAATTTGAATTATCTTCTGTCCACTTTGTCTTGCTGGTTTGATTTTTGAGCGATACAAATGTAAACATCGTCTATCCAGTCAGCTCGTTTTTTTGTGATCGGTGTACAAATCAGTAGTGAACTCGTTACTTCAGCCTGGTATCTTAAATCGTGTTGACATAAACATTGTAGTATCGAAGTTTGGTTTTGTGCCGGCGTCGCCTTCATCTTTGCTGCTTCTCCATCACTTATTATTCATGATAAAACTAGGCTGAGTACTATCAATATTCAACTTATGGGATTTTGACAAATCTCCAGCTCTTTCTTCCTCTGATTTATCTACTACTCCTCTAAGAGCAATTAATTAGAGCTCTTATTTTAAAGTTCAGGGCCTGTCTTTCGAAAGAATCTTATTGGAGTTGACCTCAAGTCTCTTTAAACATCTTGATAATGGCAGATCCTACACCTCTGAATAACAAGAAGTTTATCTGTGAGCTGTGTGGACTCCATTTTACTCGATTTGAGAATCTAAAGCGTCACGGCATTAGTCATAAGCCTTCAGCGAGAACCAAATGCCCATATTGTAACAAGTCTTTTACACGTTCTGATCATTTACTGCGACACAAACGGAGATTTCATAAAAATTTAGCTTCAACTCCGCGGAACATCTCAAGCGAAGACTCTTCGAGCTCTACTACTATTTCCAAACCCCTCATAACAAACTCAACTGCGTCAATATCGACAAAACGTGCAAGTTCCAAGTTAGATGTTACGATCAACTCTTTACCGGAAAGTGGGGTTATTCCTTCCATTGAGCCCTTTCAGTCGTCAATAGCTTATAGAAGTGGTGCTGCACAGATTGACTCCAGTGACATTATCTTGCCACCTTTTGAAACCGAGGATTTGCCTCGTAGGTATGAGCCGCGACTACACCATTATTTTACAGTTCGCCCTTTTTTTCCACCCGACTTTTTTGATCACTTTTTGGACGAATTCTTTGAAAACTGTGATCCGGTTTTGCCATTTATAAATAAAGCACATTTTAATCCCAAACAAGTACAGGCTTCATTTTTACGAGCTGTGGCTGCAGCTGGGTGTTTTCAAACTGCAATTGCTTGTGATATAAACATGGGGAAGGAGTTCTGGCACTCGGGCCTTTCCATTTTACAACTTTTTTTACAAGCCGACCAAAATAGAACCAGCCTTTTGTGGGTTCAGCAATCTATTGCACTGTATTCGTTTTCAGCGCTTTCTTTACCTGATAATATGATGCTAGAACGAATACATTCGCTTTTCCCAAGCATAGCTTTCAAACTCAAGCAACTTGGTTGGGTAAGCCTTTCACCTAGGCTTTTTATAGAGTCATTATCCAATAACCAGATTGCTAATCAAGTCGTGATATTAGAGTCACAAAAGAGATGTGTTTTTCTGACATATATTATTGGAATCCTTGCATCGCTCTTTAATGAATGTGCTTCCGGCCTTTCTATATCTGACATCAGTACACCTCTACCTTGCCATTCTTCTGTATGGGAATCCCAGTTTTCTGATATCGCAGTCGCTCACTCTATGCTTTCCTATCTTCGGGATCCTAGTTTCTATCTGGATCAATTAAAGAAAACCACCATAGAGCTGTGTGAAAGCTCCCTCAGCTGTCTAGTTTTAATATGTGCTATTCATGAACTTATTAATTCTTTGTACCAAACTAGGGAGTTGCACAAATGTACCCTGGAGAACCAACAAAATGCAACTAAGCGAATGCTACAAAACTTGGCTGAGTCTATGGAGCGCACCACAAACCTATCCCGATACTTTGTCGAATCACCATCCAATGGAAAAATTTCCAATCGCTGGCAACACAATCTTTTTTGGTCTCTCTGGCATCTGGCATTGGTTCGGCTATATTTTTTAGATTGCCCTCTCGTCCAAAAAATGGCTTCTTCAGGAAAATGTGGACCTATCGACTTTATGGCGACTTTTTCTCGGGATTATCATAGCTTTGTTGACGCCAAGTGCTCAACTTCATGTCAATTTTCGACAAGTAACAGCTTACAGCGTACCGTAGAGTGGGCATTGGTGAGGCATCTTGATTCCTCAAACAGATCTAGAGACTCATTTTCAGTGACTCAACTCGCAGTTGTCCAGATTTTACTTTTCGCATATCATATATCTGCGACTGTCGATTATTGGCTGGCTGATTCTGATACCCATAAAAGAGCAAATAAAACATCGCCTAAAAATACGAATGGTGGGAGAGGAAGCTCTGACGTACCTTTACGGATAGGCGCTCCTCCGGAAGAAGATATTAAATCTTCTACCGACCCAGCTCTTTTCTTGGCCTGGCGAAATTTCTTTGACTCTATCTTGGTTCACGGACGTGAAAAGCAAAAACAAACCTCTTCTCTGTCAGAAGAACTGATAGGGCAGATACGTTACGGTTTGACATTGGGGGGATTTTGGGGTATAGGAATGGAGCTTAAGGATGTATTTGTTTTATAGTCGAGTGATGGGAAATTTTGGTGTATACAAAGAGTATTCGGTATATAATGAGGGCCGCTGTTGTTGGGAGTCGAAACATTATCGGCTATAATTAGACTTCTGTAATATAGATTTCAACCTGTTTTGAGATTCTGTTTTTTGTTTTTCCTCTAAACGATGTACCTTATTTCTTTTTTTAATATTTATAATCGACACTGTAACAGAATTATGATTTAGCTGCTGGTGATCGGGTCTGTTTACATCCGTTCTGTCGAATCTGTTGCAGTTGTCGTTAAAAATTAGATATGAGGCAAGAAATAAGCAAGATTCAATTAAAGACTAATTTGAAACTAAACTTTTACAGCTTAACTTTATTGAGCTCTTACGCGGTTTACGGCAGAATGGGATCGCGGAGAGCAGCTAATAAAAAGTAAAAGATTCTTAGTTCCCCAACGTTTTAAATTTCCTCAGCCTCTTACTACTAGCGACTTTTCCGCGTTGTATAGATAGTCATCACAGTTGCTTTGCATCGCTGTGGATACCCTTTTACAGCGGAGAGCTGCCCTCGGCGACTTCGGTGACCTCGGGGTACTGACAGGCCGGGTAAGTTTGGGAGCACTTGATAATCTTTTTTTCCTATGCGAATTTACTTATCGAGCAACTAATTAGAAACTGCACCACCTGCCTTCTTTTTTTTTCTCACCTTCAGCTAAAAAGGTTGATCCTTGTTTTAACTAGTCATGACTAGTGAGAAAGAAAGATTGGCTATCGACAGCTCAAGCGTAGATGAGTTGTATACCGAAAACTATCAAACGGGATGGCGATTCCGCAATCGCATTCACAAGCTGGCCTCTCGCGCTCGTATTGAAGCTCGTGGAATTGAACGTGTTTATGAATCGGAGCAAAAGGACAACCTGTGGAATTTGTTAACGCTGTGGTGAGTCGCTCGCGTGTGAAAAACAGAATACCAAAGATGGCTAATAGAGATAGGTGCTCGAGTAACTTTATTGTTCTCTCTCTGACAACTGGTATCCTTGCCCCGACTGTTTATGGTTTGGCCTTTTGGGACTCTGTCTGTGTCATTATTTTTTTCAACATTCTTGGTGTATTCCCGGTGGCTTACTTTGCCATTTTTGGTCCCAAATTTGGTCTTCGTCAAATGGCGTTCTCTCGCTTTTGGTGTGGTGTTCACGGCGTCAAGATTTTTTCTCTCTTAAACTGTCTCACTGCCTTGGGATTTTCGGCAATGAACGTTATCAATGCTGCACAGTTGTTGAGCACTATCAATAACGGGGGATTGTCTCCCTGGGGTGCTATTCTTATTGTTTCTTTGGTTTCTATGGCCATTGCTCTCTTTGGCCATCGAGTTGTCATTCACGTTGAGCGCTGGAGTTGGGTGCCTGTGTTGGCGATGTTTATGGTCGTCATAGCGTGTATTGCCAAATCGGGGGCATTCTCCACCCATAAAATGGCGAGTGGTGGAGCTGAGGTAAGCGGAGTATTGTCTTTTGCTTCTGCCATCTATGCTTTTGCCAGTACCTGGTCACCATTTTCTAGTGACTACACTGTTTACCTTCCCAAGAATACCAAATCCTGGAAAATCTTCCTCGCTGTATTTATTGGCGTTGGAATGCCCCTTCTCATTGGAGAAATTATTGGTGTTGCGCTTGGAATGTGTGTTTTGAACTCCTCATACTATGCTACTCAGTATAACGATGGTTCCTTTGGACAGCTGTTATTTTCCATTATGGTGACTGATTCGCTCCATGGTTTTGGTCAATTCTGCATTGTTGTTCTAGCCTTAGGCTTGATTGCCAACACAATTGTTACCTTTTATTCCGCTTCACTGTCGGCCCAGGCCTTTGATCCCATATTTATGATTATTCCCCGCTTTATCTGGATCATTATTTGTAGCGGAATTAGTATTGGTGTTGCTATTCCTGCCTACTATTCATTCAGTGTATATCTAGAAGACTTCCTTAATATTATTGGCTATTGGGTTGCCATTTACGAAGCCGTGGTGTTTTTGGATCATTTTGTCTTCCGACACGGAAAGCTAACTACTGAAGCATATGATGTTGCGAATTGGGACAACTTTACACTTGCTTATCCCTTTGGCTATGCTGCCATCTTTGCCTTTTTGTGTGGCGCTGCCGGAGCTGTGGTGGGTATGAACCAGACGTGGTATGTTGGTCCTTTAGCCTCTAAAATTGGAACATCCGGTGCAGACATCGGATTTGAGCTGTCTTTTGCCTTTTCAGCTATCGGATTTCTTATCGCCCGACCGATCGAGCGCCGACTGACTGGAAAATGAAGATGAAAAAGGAAGCGGCTAGTGTAATTTTTTTTGTTTAGTTGAAGGTGTTCATAATTTGGGAATTATATAAAATGGATGCCGCAAGTTTGGGCCTTAAATGTATTTTGTGCGTTAGAATTTTACAAAGTATTGTAAGAATCATAAACTTCATAAAGAGAAAACCTATTTGTACAAAGTAGCAAATATCAAAATGCTTCTTCTTGCTGGTTTGCCACGGTAGGAGGGGCCCAACCAGTGGGTCGCTCATTTCCGCGAACAGTAAGGGAGTATATGGCAGATTCGACCTTGGCCAGGGATTGGTTGAGAACTTGACGTTTCTTGTCGAGTTCTTTATCTAAAAAACTACCTTTTGATCCTACACACAGATCGTCAATGCCACATTTAATCAAGCGGAGGTTCATAAGGATCTTGACAGCGATAGGCGAAGGTGTGTTTTCCTGAGTCGCGACATTTAGAATAGCATAGCGCATCAATTCACCTGTGAGATCCAAGATTCCAAGAATGTAATCATTAATATCTGCCAGCTCATAGCCAACCATTTCATCAACCTGTTTGGGGGAAATCAAGGTGCGATGTTCTAAAAAGTAACGAAACGAAATTGCTTCAATCTTCCAAGAGTCAGTAAAAGAAAGATCTAGAAAAAGTAAAAAACGCCTACATATTCTTGAAGCCCGCCTGTGATTTGTCGTTTGAATCTAGATTCAGTCAGTCAGGTTCAAACGCTTCCTAAGTGAATGTACCTCCACACGTTCATTCCCTGTAAGAATGGTTTTATGGCTTCAAAATTAGCCTTTATTTTCGTTTCATTATCGTCGATGTCCTTTTTGATCTTGACGGGAATTGGCTGGTCGGGTTCCCTTATCCTGCCTTTGGTTAGGAATAGATGCACGCGACTATTTGTAGCTTGTTACCTTTGTAAGGCAAAGATGATTTTTTTAGAGGCCGCTGTGATATCCCTGGATGCTTTGATTATAAATTCACGATCAGTATGGTAAGTATCTAGTTCTTCCTTGAAGCGCTCAAAGGTGCCTTCAAAGGTTCCTGGAGCATCGGCAGTGCGTAATTTCTTTGGGTTGAGCATGAGTTCTGTCGAATCTGTGGGTGTTTCCACTTCTTTTCGCTTCATTATCTTGCCCTGTGTATATATATTTTTCCCTTGGAGAAGGAGAGAAAGACAGTTTCTGAATACAGTATATTATGTTGGTGTGACAACTGTTGTTACGACAACCGTTGCTATGGCCGGATTTATTTTCTTTTTGGCCCCTCTTTCTCTTCTCTTCTCTGCCCCTCTTCACTTCTTTTTTTTTTTAAGACAACAGCAGAATGGACTACAACACTGAAATCAACTCTCGCACTCGGTGGTTGGCTAGCCTCGATCCCGATGTGCAGCCTACTCGAAACCAGCGTCGAACTTCCATTATCGGAACTATTGGTAAGTGCCGTTGTTTGAAAGGAAGAGGAGGTGAACACGTTGCTAATCGTTCAAGGTCCTAAGACCAACTCGGTTGAGGCTATGAACAAGCTTCGAACTGGTAAGTCTTTATGTTGTTGGTCGCTTATCGTACCATTATTTGTGGTCGGCCATATGCCGTCTTCTTACATGAGACAAATCTAAAACTGCTCTGTAGCTGGTCTTAACATTGTTCGAATGAACTTCTCCCACGGATCTTACGAGGTGAGTCTATAATGTTTTCTATCAAAACTTGCTTTTGGTTCAATTGTTATTATTTTTTTTTGTTTTTGCCCACCAATGGCTAACGCTGCGGTTTTTTTTCCCCCTTTCAGTATCACCAGAGCGTCATTGATCACGCCCGCGAATCTGATCGCGTCCAGCCCGGCCGACCTCTTGCCATTGCATTGGACACTGTAAGTTGTGTTTTGTTTTGCTTTTGTAATTGCTTTCTGGGAGTGGTTTTTTTTAAAAAAGAAGTGACTGTGATTTTTGGTGCAGACACTGATTTTTTTTTCTTGTCACCCGCTACACCCGGCAATTTATTTATCCAGATTACATAAGCTTACCACGGAAAAACTATTTAGAAAGGACCCGAAATTCGAACTGGTGTCACCGTTGGCGAGGTGGATATTCCTATTGCCATTGGACACAAGTTTATTATTACTACTCGTCAGGAGTATGCCGACAAGTGTGGTCTTGACTACTTGTTTGTTGACTACAAGAACATCACCAAGGTCTTGGTTCCCGGCCGATTTATTTTCGTTGATGACGGTATCCTCACGTTTAAGGTTCTTGAAATTATCGATGATCAGGATATTCGTGTTGAGTGCATGAACAATGGTAACATCTCTTCTCGCAAGGGTGTCAATCTTCCCAAGACTCCCGTCGATCTCCCTGCTTTGTCCGAGAAGGATATCGCCGATTTGCGATTTGGTGTTAAGAACAACGTTGATATGGTTTTTGCTTCGTTTATCCGATCCGGTGCTGATGTCGCTCATATCCGTAAGGTTCTTGGTGAAGAGGGCAAGCACATTCAGATCATCTCCAAGGTCGAGAACCAGCAGGGTGTTGACAATTTTGACGACATTCTCAAGGAGTCTGATGGTGTCATGGTTGCCCGTGGTGACTTGGGTATTGAGATTCCTCTTAGCCAGGTCTTCATTGCTCAGAAGATGATGATTTCCAAGTGCAACATTGCCGGAAAGCCCTGTATTTGTGCCACCCAGATGCTTGAGTCTATGACTTATAACCCTCGACCCACCCGTGCTGAGGTTTCTGATGTCGGTAATGCTGTCTTGGATGGCGCTGACTGTGTCATGTTGTCTGGTGAGACCGCCAAGGGTAACTACCCCTGTGAGGCTGTTTCCGTCATGGCTGAGACTTGTTTGTTGGCTGAGCGTGCTATTGCCTACGGCTCCAACTTCAATGATTTGCGAACCTTGACTTTGCGCCCCACTGAGACCGTCGAGACCATTGCCATCGCTGCTGTCTCTGCTTCGTTTGAGCAGCAGGCCAAGGCCATCATTGTCTTATCTACATCTGGTACTACCGCCCGATTGTGCTCAAAGTACCGACCTATTGCTCCCATTTTGATGGTTACTCGAAATGCTTCTGCCTCCCGGTATTCTCACTTGTACCGCGGTGTCTACCCCTTCTTCTACAACAAGTCCAAGACCAACGATATTGCTTTGTGGAACCAGGATGTTGAGGAGCGTCTTCGATGGGGTATGCTCGAGGCTGTCAAACTTAACATTTTGTCCAAGGGCGATGTAGTTGTTGCCATCCAGGGATGGCGAGGTGGCTTGGGCCACACCAACACTCTCCGAGTTTTGGAGTGCGTCTAAGCGGTTAGTTGATAGGTTTCACAGATCCAACTTAGTGCTTCATTTCATGTTTGTGTGAACTTTAAATAATATAAAGGCTCCCGAAGTTAGTTGAGTATTAAATCAAATGGTGATAGAATTAGATGCTCTAGTACGCCGTATATTTCCATAAGCGAATTCAATCTTACTGAATCTATTAAATCCATTCGTTAATAAAATTTCATGGCCCTATAAAAAAGCATTAACCAGCACGAATCGTAGCTTACATTGGAGCATATGCCGTAGGCTAGTTCGTCCTCCCAAGGTCTTTAACAATCAAACGTAAATTAATATAGTAATTAAAATATATTTAATTGTATTTACATATTTAATTGTATTTACAGGTGATTGTCTAGTCAAAATTTTTGGTCAAATGGTAGGTTGAAAGCTGAGCATCGGTAACGTCGGTAGGACTGCCTACCATCGCATCGGCTCCCGAGTTACTCTTGGGAAATGCAATCACATCCCTGATTGATTCGGTTCCGGCGAGCATGGCATTCAGGCGATCAAAGCCTATAGCCAACCCGGCATGTGGCGGACAACCGCAAGCAAGTGCCGTTAAAAGATGGTGAAAGGGATTGCCTTGGGACGTTGAATCAAGTCGAAGAATCTTTTCAATGATAAACTTTTGAAGGTTCGCGTCGTGGACTCGTGTTGATCCACCGCCGACCTCACAGCCATTGATAACAATGTCGTAATGTTGGCCGTGCACCTTTAACGGATCCTTATCAAGTAAGGAAACATCTTCTAACTTTGCCATGGTAAATGGGTGGTGAGTAGCCTCAAAGCGTGTGTAGTCAAAGGAAGGATAGGCAGGGGGGGCACCTGCAACCGGCTCATTCTCCTTAGGACTGAAAAGAGGAAAGTCCGTAACCCAGAGAGGAGCAAACTTTTCTCCGGTTGTGAAGCTTTGAGGTAGTAGCTCATTCACGAGTTGTCGTACTCGTCCCAGCGGAGTAGGGTTTTCAAACGGAAGGCTTTGGCGGTCGGATAGAATAAGAAGGTCACCAGGATAAAGTCCGCCCCATAGCTTGTTGATATCAGCGGTAGAATACCCTTCCTTCATATGAGCGCGGCTGATAAAAGTCGGCCATTGCTCCACGTCTTCCTCTGTACAGATTACAATAGTCTTGGGAACGCGGTCTGAGTGAAGGTGAGCAAAGTTCTTTTTGAGAGCTTTTTTAAAAGGCTTGTAAACATTTGTGGCTCCTTGGTGAATCACGATAGCTTCGAGAGTACCAAAGTCGCTGGGTCCGTCGAGGGAAAAGTACTTCGACAGATCTGTGATTTGAATCTTGTTGCGCAAGTCTGGCTTATCGATTCCATAAAGTGACATAACTTCCGCGTAAGTCTGGCGCGGAAACGGATTGGGCAATTCTATTCCCGCGACAGCCTTGAACATTGCACGAAGAACATCCTCAACAACCCGCTGGACATCTTCACCTGATGCAAACGCCATTTCCATATCGATTTGGGTAAATTCAGGTTGACGGTCTTGACGAAGATCTTCGTCGCGAAAACATTTAGCTATTTGATAGTATTGGTGCACGCCAGAAGCCATGAGCAGCTGCTTATACTGCTGGGGACTCTGCGGTAAAGCGTAAGCCTTTCCGGGAACTCGCGTAGGTACCAAAAATTCTGCAGCACCTTCTGGTGTAGATTTGAATAGCAACGGTGTTTCAACTTCGGTAAAGCCCTTACTGTCTAGCACCTGCCGAGCTGTGCGTGCTGCCAGAGCTCGGTTGCGCAAATTTTGCTGAAACTGGGTTGTTCGAAGCTGTAAAAATCGGTACTCAGGAGGAAAGGCTTTCTTCGCTGAACGAAATTGATTTACTACCGGGTCGGTCGTATTCAAGGGTTGGACGTTCGTGACATGAATCTCAAACTCATCCGCTTGTGCAGTGGGCTCTTGATCTGGACGTTTCGTCTTGAGTGTAACTGTTCCAGTAATTGCCACAGGCCTCTGAGGGGCAATAGAGTGGAATTTCCACTCTTGGTCTTCGTTGTTTTTGCTATCCACTAGCTGAATGGTATAACCCTGGGGATCACGAAGACGCCCAAATGCTAAAGAACTGGAAACTGCACGAATGGAGCGTGTTAGCCATCCGTGTATAATAATTTGTGATCCCAAGTCGTCTTTTGTTATCTTTGTGACTGTCTTTGTCGCTCGAGGAAAGTCGACTGATTTAGGGTGTTAGCTCTAGGATGCGCGATGCAGTCAGAAAACTCACACTCGCTCTGGATAGAAGTAAAATCTAGTCGTAAAGGTCTGTTTGAGCCAAAAGTTCGGACCAGAGAAACCTTCCGTGAAGTAAAACTCCGAGCAAAGCCGAGCATTGCTGTGTTTTATAGAGGTGACTAAATTCTCGCAACCAAATTGACAGACTTCACGGCGGAGCAAGGTGATCTAAAGTTTTTAATGTACTATATAATATACACAGGGTTATATTAGAAGAATGTTTGGGAAAGGTCTCTCCGAGACGATTCATCTAGCTTCAATGCAAATGATGTCAGTCGTATATAATTGTTTGGCTATAAATAAAAGCATCAAGATTAGTTTCGATCCAAGTCCAACTATTTTCTGTTCTTGGAGAGCCCAAGTTTCTTTAATTCGAATTTCATTTCCCGACTTCACTTCCCTTCCCGATTTCACTTCCCGCTTCCCAGCACCCGGATAAGAATGGTGTCAACCTGGTGTCAACTTGATTGATCGCCTTTTACTCGGAATATTGAAGTGTATTTTCAGCGATGCTCCCTCAGCTGGAGCCAAACTGGTCTAGTCCAGATCTTCTAGCTTGTCTTAAACATAATGATTGTGGAGATTGTCTTACGCAAACTGAATATTCTTGCGGCTGGTGTCCTTATGTTTGTATTATTCGTGCGCCAATGAATATCTACTGACTATATTTAGTCCAAAGTCTGTGTTCCCAACTACAAGTACGACATCTTTCAGCCCTTGTTTTACAATGCGACATGCCCAATGCCCGGTGAGAATCTAGAATTTCGCGGAGCAACATTCGGATGCTCAAGTAAGCGTTGTTTTTTTAAGTTTTGCTTGCTCAAGGCTAACGAGGAAAGTCTCGACAAGGCTGGTATTGGCAGTAGCAGGCACTATTCTATCGACGCTTTTGTTATTATTCATCCTTCAAGTATGTGATCGACTTGTCAAATCATCTTCAAGAGTTCTTTTGCGCTGGATTGTACGTCCACGAACACTCGATATCGATCCAGAACCAGCTGTCTCGGCAACATATTCAGATCGTAGTGGGAGTGAGTCGAGTCGGCAGGAAGAAAACTTCTTTGATCCAAACTATCAAGTTACTCACGAAGTTGAGCCGCGACGAACTCCTACTAATCTTGTTCTATCTAAGACCACTATCTCACAATCAGAACATGGTCCATATAATGGATCTTTATCCACAGTCTCCAGTCTAAACCATACGCAACATCTTGCATCAGCAAGACAACATTCTTCAGAATCATCTCCTCTGCTAAAGAAGACTGTCCGAAGGTCTGACAGCTTTTGGGCTTATAATAGTATGCCTCCCACATCTCCTCCCTAGGGTCTCTACGTCACTATATAAATTTAATAAAAGCTGCAGGATTTTATAATAATAGGACTATATCTGCTCTATTCATTTGTAATATGTTTTCATCAATAAATCACCAAACTTGCTTCCACTAAGATAACTTCCAGAGACAAGGGTTAGTCGGTTTCCGCGTTCTTGAAGCCATGATCCCGTGTCGCTCGCTAGTTCATCCTCGCGTCGAGTATCATCACGTTTAGTGCCGCCTTCTCCCTCCTCCGTGAGCCGAAACAATCCACGTCGGTCGATCACGCATGTTCCTTTGGTCCACTGACCTTCAGTTTCCACTCGGACATCTATATTTTTCACTATTTCCCATCCATTCAGATCATAAACGTTAAAAATAGAAGCAAACTTTTTGTCGTCTAGCGTGATTCCAGGCCCATTCACGCGGCCCAGGCCTTCCTCAATGGCATAATAGATAGCCAAAGGGTCATGTAAACTCAGACTTATTTCCGGTTTTCCACTATTGTTCGATGCGAATTCTGGGGCGTCACCGCCAGTAGAGTATCGACCACGAACTGTGTCAAAGGTCGCCTCCATAAAGACAGTCATCCAACGAACCAACGGGGACTTCTGGTCTTTAGAGAGTGTTATGTATTCAGATACAGCTTCCAAGTACTGTGTTTCAGTTAATTTATGCTGTGCTGTCGAGTCGACCGGAACCAAGACTAGAGAGAGTGGCTTGGGCAAGCCACCCCCCAAGCGCTCCTTCCATGACCCATTTCCCATATCTGGACACTTATTGAGAATCAGATCTGAAGGCAATGTATATTGAGAGTGTTGTGAGGTGAGAGCATACACAATAGCAGCAGCAACTGGGTCGGCATAAACGTTAAACTCTGCAGTTGGCGTTACATTTCCAGGAACGTTCAAGGCCCCTCCCATTGAAATAACATTTCTTACTCGGCTAAATGTCTCGGGATCCTTGTATGCTGCCAGAGCAATGTTTGTGAGAGGACCGACTGCGGCAATATTAACAGTATTCGGAGGGTTTTCCGAAAGTATACGCAAAATTTCCATATGGGCTGGATTTTTAGACATTGACAGCACAGTTTGCGAAGCATTGAACTCATCCACTATTTCAGAGCGCTCCCAGAGCTGCTCGGTGAGTTTGGGGTCGGGATTAAACTCAGGTAAAGCTACCGAAACATTACCTAAACCATCACGGCCATGGAAATAATCTGCATCCACAATTTCATCTGTCAGTGAGTTCGGAGCTCCAATTGCAATTAGCGGGCCCTTCTTCTCCGGGGTTTTACCGAGATCGTAATACCCCTTTGGGGCAAGGCCGTGCTCATCTCGAAAGGCTTTTTCCAATCCAAGAACTTTAAACAAGCTTAACGTATTTCTAAGAGAGTTGCGGGTATCCGTATTACCGAAGCAGAGCGATATCAGCTCTACATCGACCTCAGCGGTCGAGAGCGCTAAAATGAGTCCGAGGACATCATCAATCTGGAATAATTAGCATAGTTAGCATAGAGTAAACATTTAAGCACAACCATAACCATACCCCGGGATCCGTGTCTATAATAAGCTTGCAGTTACTCATTTTCAAATAGAAGAGGGAAAGAGTTCTCAATTTACAAAGCATATTTGAAGTTTATTTACTCCGAGGCCGCCAATGTCCGCGAGAAATCATTCAGATCCGCATTTCCTCGCACTAAACTATTGAATTGGAATTGAGCTGAATTGACTATGTAAAGTACAGTCTTTTTGCGCTTATTTTCATTTTCGCCTCCGTCATCTTCTTCATATGTTTGATTCTATTGAATCAAACATATACTACACAAACCATCAACCAGTCTAAATAAAGTCATTCACCACTAATATCATTAATACTGTCTTATAGAACGAAAAATTTGCCAATTATGAGCAGCGGATTCAACCACAAGATATATATCTCTTTAATAACTATAATGATTGGAAGCTATTGGTAGCAATTTCGTGCTTTCATTCCCAATAATAATTTTATTCATGAAGCAATCAGCTCGCCTTGAGTAATCGTTCCTCTTCGCTGACGACTGTTTCCCTGGTGTCCGCTACACCCATGGCATCTAAATCATGATCAAGAGATTTATCCGCTTTGGAAACAGTCTCGGACTCTTTGTGTTCGTCCCGGAAATATGAATTGATCTGTAAGAAGATGATAAGGTATGCTATCGGCGTAATAATAAGTAAGACAATTCCAAACATGGTTTGAAAGAAGCCATAATTCCGTGGTCCTATTCCCAACATACTACAACTAAGTACCCAAGTAATAAAGTCCGTTGTGATTACTTCTTTTCCCTTGTCGAGCTGGGAGATGATAATAGCCGCACAGCTTTCACAACTGATCGCTGGTGAACTACCCTCAATTCGCGCTGTAATGGTGGGTTTGGTTAAATTCTCCTCGCGATATCCAGCAGAATCAAAGTTTCCAGGATAGACGCACACAACTTTAATACCATAGGGAATACACTCGTGTCGAAGAATCTCTGAAAGTGCTCTCAAAGCAGCTTTTGAGGGAGCATACTGGCCATATCCAATAAAAGGGAAAAACGATAATGCCGATGAAAAAAATACAATCTTGCGACCAGGTCTCGAAGTTCCTGTGGGGTCGGCTTCGACCATGGCTTTAATTCCAGCCTATAAACAGTTAGCAAATTGAAAGCCGATTTCGGTAGAAAAAGTATATTTACCTGAGCAAGAAACACAGCACTCAGATAGTTCACGTTCACGCCTGTTTTAATGGTGACAGGATCCATGTCTTTAAGGAATCCTGGGGTAGAAGCACCTGAGAGGTCAGAAAACGAAGGAAAACCCCATTACAAATGTTCAAATATACCTGCGCAACATAGTAATAAATCAGGAGAGTTTCCAGCTTCACTGAGAGCGCGAGATGCTTCCTTAGCATCGCTTAAATCAGCTGAAGCAAACCCAATGCTTTGCTTGGTGGTGAGAGCATGACTCTGAGCCGTTAGTATACAAATAAAACAGAGATAGTTCCTTACTTTGATCTGCTCGACGGCTTTTTTAAGCTTATTCACATCGCGGGCGATGATAAAAACGTCAGCACCTTTGCTGGCATACTGCTCGGCTAGTGCCAGTCCTAGTCCTTGCGAACCACCAGAAATAACGACAAGCTACTCGAATTAATACTTATTAAAGAAAGGCGTTCTGTAATATTTCCAACCTTGCCTTCGAACGACGTTGGTGTGCTGCTCCAAAACATCGCAGCTGTCGAGATGCTTTAAACCTTCACGACAAACAATGCCTGCAAAGTCGAGCAAAGACTCCGCAGACCGCTATGGACGTGAAGAGGTAGACGAATGTGAGTTACATTCTCTCCAATCAAAATAAAACCGCTAACTGAGAAGTTCATGACGAACGCGAGAAAATTTTGCTAGACGGCCAAGACGAGAATGGTAGGCAAAACAGAACAATAAGTGTTCTCTCGACTAACTTAGGTAGATTATAGCGATGATATGAGTGATGAAGAAGTTCTGGTCGCTTCCGATAGCGAGGAAGAGAGCGTCTTGGATGGTTCTCATGAAGGCGAGCAAGGCGACTTTGGCGGCTGGGGTTCTTCTAAACGCAACTACTACGACGGTGATAGCTCTGGAGATGAAGAAGATGAACGTGAACAAGAAGATATGGCTGCTAAATATCAAAAAAGTCGCCTGGCAGATATGGACGAGTCAGCCTTTGTCGATGAAGACGACTTGGAAACTTGGGCTCAGCACAGTACCTCCAAAGATACCGAATCAGCTATCAAAACAGTCAAAAGTGCTCTTCCTACTCAAGATCTGGGTAAACTGTCCCCTGCAGAACTCAAAGACATTTTGGAAAAGACCTACCCTGAGTTTCCTCTCCTTTTGAAAGAATTTGTTGACCTGCAAAACCAGCTCAAGGAACTCAGTCAAGAAGACGAGTCAAACTTGGACATTAATCGAGTAAAACATGATGCCATTACAGGCTACCTTGGTAGCCTCAGTCTCTATTTTATGCTTGTGTCTGACCGCATCGCTCACCAAAACGACTCCTA
Source organism: Trigonopsis vinaria (assembly GCA_030582095.1). Lineage (NCBI taxonomy): Eukaryota > Fungi > Ascomycota > Trigonopsidomycetes > Trigonopsidales > Trigonopsidaceae > Trigonopsis > Trigonopsis vinaria. Next base: position 33,909 of record JAKTWP010000023.1, read on the forward strand.
CGATGATGACAACCTACAAGACCATCCCGTGATGGAATTAATTGTTCGTTCAAAAGAAATCTACCGTATTGCTAGTGATATCAAATCCGCTGATGAGATTGAGGATGAAGACCTGCTTGAGTCTGACGTTGACCAAGAAGTGGTAAGCGACCAAGAATCGGCAGAAAGTCTTGATATCGAGGAAGGCGATGAAGAAGAATCAGAAAGTCTGTCTGAACCCGAAATTGATCTTGATGTTGATCTCTCTCGCGGAAAGCGGCGGCACGCCTCTTCAGGTCAGCCCTCTAGGAAAAAGACCAGATTTACCACTGACTTTATTGAAAGTGAAAATCTTGACGATGATGACCGTGAAGCTAAAGAGAGGCGTAAGCGCAGTCTTCGGTTCTACACTTCCAAGATTGACCAAAAGAGCCGAGGACGACAAGAGAAGCTTAGTGGAGATATGGATCTTCCCTACAGCGAACGAGAAAAGGAGCGGGCTCTTCGCCTTAATGAAGAAGCTCGACTACGTGGCTTGGAGAAGCCTGATACACTTGGTGGAGATGATAGTGGAGACGAGGAACCTCAAACGCGATCGAAGGCTGTTATACCCAAAAGTGCTGACAGCGACGATGATTACGAAGACTACTACAACATGGTTAAAAACTCATCTAAAACAAGGAAAGAGCATCGCAAGGAAGCTCATGAACAAGCAGTCACTGCTGCACGTGAGGGCAAACTTCAAGAATTTCTTCAAAGCAGCAACTTGGGTGATGACGGAAAACGAGCTATCAATTTCCAAATCGAAAAAAACAAGGTAAGCTACTCAATTACACATTTCATATAATAAAACTAACTCTGCTAGGGTCTTGCCATCAAAAAGAACAAAATGGCTCGAAATCCTCGAGTCAAGAAGCGCAAGAAGTTCGAACAAGCCAACAAAAAGCTCAAGAGTGTGCGACAGGTATACAAGCAACCCACCACTGCGTATCAGGGAGAGCTCACTGGTATCAAAAAGAATTTGGCTCGCAGTGTCAAACTATCTTCCTAATCCTGATGATCCACCTGGTGTTTCCTCCTTCCTTAAAAGTTTTCTTTTCATTTGTAATATAGTCAAAAGTATTTTGGTATTTTAATTAAGCAACTGGCCGTACGAGATTTGGGTAACACCTCTTCAAGCTTGGTAGAAACCAGGTCCTCTGGTTTCAACTTCAACACCGAACGAGCAAAGAGTTCCTGTTGTTCAGTCTTTTCTCCATATGAAGTATACTGATACTTACGGCTGCATTGAGTTCTTCGAAATCGCTTTGGTCTAGGTTAATTTTCGTCAAAGTCAAGTTTTGGCCTTGAAGTATCTTGCGGGTATATTCATCAGCGCGCTTAATGATATTTCGGGATATTCCATTTTTCGAGGCACACCATATTCCATACGATTGAATGGATACACCTTGCTGAAATCTTGAAATTAGCAACGCTCGGTATAACAATCTCGGTACTTGCTGGTAGAGATATACTAAGTCGTGATCTGTTCGCTCATCTATCATGATCTTCATATATCCAAAGTTAAGATACGGAGATTCTTTTAGAACATGAGTCTCTAGAATTTCTGTCGGAGTTAGTTTTTCTCTTTCTTAAGGCCTTTTTGAGTGCAGTCACCGTGAAAGTGAGTCGCAACCAAGCACTTGGGGCGGACACGGTTCGGAGACGACACAAACTCAATCACAGAACAGCATAATCCAGGCCCGTCAGAAGTATCTGTGCCTTTTCCAAACTCATCTATCAAGCAGAGAGAACGCTGTGTCATCATCCTTAAACTCAGCGACACTTGCTGCAAATCAATCATGAAGGAGCTTTTGTTCTTTTAACATTAGCAGAATTTAAATTTGGCGAGAAACTATAAAATAATACCCTTGAAACACTGTCTCGTGTGGCTACACGAGTAAGTATCTTGTCAGTTATTCCTAGTCGAGCTGATTGAGCAGGTACAAAACTGCCGATCTGCGCCATAAAGACAATCAAAGCAGTTTGTTTGAGATAAACTGACTTTCCTGAAAAGTTAGCTCCTGTGAGAACAAGTGTAGAGGGAACAGCTGAAATGGGTAAATTATCATCAATAGAATCCATGGCTAGGCCTCCCGAGAGCATACAATCATTCTCTATAAATGACGGAAGAAGAAGCTCTTCAAGAGCATGTCTACCTCCTTTTATAACAAGATCTAGAGATTCGTCAAGCATTGGTTTGGTATACTTGTATTTTTTTGCCGCCGCAGCCAACCCGACTAGACAATCTAATCTAGAAATTTTGTCGACAACCTCAATTATGAAATCGCTATCTTCTAAAATTCTCGTTTGCAGAACCTGCAATATTTCCATTTCCCTAGCAGCTACCGCGTTGTATATATCTCCAATTTCTTCATCCATTGTGATGACAAAAGAATTCTTATAGTAAAAACTGGTGGCCGTGGAAAATTGAAAAACCCAACCTTTTTCAGAGAAAGCCGGATCAGATTCAATTTCCCGGGAAGGAAAAGCAATTACATATCCAATCTGAGGAAAATATATTATATTTAAGTCCCTGTGAAACGTATAAGGCAGTTGTTGGCATATCTCAGCCGCGGCACGAGACAAAATATCTTCAAGTTCGTTATAAATCCGCCGCAAATTATCTAGATCGGTATCTATATCTGAAGCTATATGGACGTTTCCATCGCTTTGAACAGATTCCACAAAATCAATTGTCGCAGTTATCAGATTTCCTGCATCTTTGAGCCTTTCAACAATCAAAGTTTCAATAACTTCTTTGTATAGTGCCAAATGCTTCCACTCAGTTGCAGATAAAAATACAGAAACAATTTTTAAGGCACTCAGAAAGAAATTCACTAGCCCTTGCCAGTCTTGTAGTCTCAAGCATCCCGATCGCAGTTTAGCGATTATTCGAGGAATATTCTTAACTTTCGCAAATGCACTTCGTAAATCCGCGATAAAAGTATCTGAAGCAGAATTACTCAGAACCTCAATCGAATTGTGTCGCTCCTGCAGCACAGTTAATGATGTCGAAGGCCGGTGGAACCACTGGCGCAAAAGCGCTTCTCCGCCCGGTGTTAAAGTCATGTTTAAAACCCCAAATAAACTTAAGCTCTCTTTTCCCTTTCCATAATAAGATGAAGTATTTGGATGAACCTGCGTATCAAAGATCTTTAGAGAATTAATAGTGTCGATATTGACAAACATCGAATTCGCACTGTAAGACGTCAGTATAGTCCTTTAATGAGAAAATATTACATACAAGCTGGTCATTTCCAACTCTGATATTATCAAACTGGTTCGCTCTGGTTCTCGCTCCTCCGAATTTGATGTAAGAATGGTACGGCATCGCAAAAAAGCAATCAACGCCCCGGCACAGCCAATCTGTGACAGTTGGTGTTAGTAGGATGTCATTATATACTAGGTAATCGCCTACCGAAACATGATTGCTCATGTCGACCCAATTGGCCAACATCAAGAGTTTGCCTGTCGTACTGTGGGCGGTTTCAGTAGAACCATGGACATCGCCAGCAAATGAAAAAGTAATATTTGGACTACTCTCTGACCCAATTCCCAATTCAATTAATCTCTCCTGTGCCCCTTCTATTAAAAAGTCTTGAGTGGGACGAAGGTTCAAGGAATATCCACCAAAGTGATCGTCTAATCCACAGTCAAATGATGTTGATGATCTTTTTAAAATAATTACCCAATATGCATGACTTTATTTTAGTATCCAATCCATTTAGAGTACGTCCAGGAAGCAAAACGATGCTAGGTTTGATCTCCAGTAAAACTATTCGTGTCAGAAAACGAGAGGATCACTATCTGAAGACTACAGACTTGACTCCACGATATCCCAAGATGCGTTTAAATCGGATTCAAGTGGGAATGGATAGTCTAATTGTTCGGCAATTGAAATGCGGTGATTCTGGATAGAAGCGTAAGCGCATCCAAGCTTTCCGTGGCGATAATCTAAAGTAAGCACGGACTCTGTTGAATGTAGAGGTTGTTGAATGCTATCATCATAACTTCGTGTCTCCCTGGCCACTCCAGAGTCATCATCTGCAAAGCTGTTCTGATTGTTGTCGCTCATAAAGACGGCAAGTAAATCTCTGGAACCTAACACACATTAAAGGTGACGCACAGAACACGATGCTTTTGCAACGCTCGGTTAGGACAGCACTTAGTGCTAGATTCCTTACTACGTTCCGGGCTTTGAGATGCACTGCCGTTCGCCTGGCTTCGTCCAAGCAGCCTGACTTTCTTCAACAGCCCTTTAACGGGAACACACTCTCGAAACGGATTCAAGGTCAGATTCTACAAAATAAGGAAAGAGTGTCTTCTGAAACTGCGGCTAGTGCACTTTCTGCCTGCCAGGCTCTCATAAAGCAGCAATCAAGGGGAACGCGTGGAAAGGCTTTTGACAAATCAAGCATCACATCTGCTCTCAATATTGAGACTGATACTAAAAATGGTTTTGAGTTACTGATCTTGCTTTTAAAAAGTGATAAGGTAAACTTTGATGAGAAGCTGCTCAAGTGCTACCTTCTTTCCGAGCACTCTACACCACGGGCCATTGACGTTATAAAACTCTACAACACCAAGAACGATACGGGAAAATCAGTCCCTGTTGACATCGGATACATTCCTTTTCGTCGCGCGCTCCTGAAAGAGGAAATACAGAGTGCTTTTGATCTTGTTGATCTCACAACTGCCTCAACTCGATATCTAAACGAGCGTAAAAATCATCTTTTACGACTTATGGGCGGCTGGATCTCTGGATCTCTGGGAATTATGGGCATTGTAGAGATGCTTTTACGCAGTGGTGCTTTTGGTGTTTGGGAGTCTACTTCCACCATTCAAATAATGTTGGCGGTTGCACTCGTCAATATTTCGCTTTTTGTAATGATGGTTATGGGAGGTAGACTTACAGAAAATGGTGGTCGTGTTCGATGGAAGAAAAATGTTCTTCAGCACTACTGGTATTTACATGCACCCGAACTTCAAATGATTGGTCAAATCGCTGATGCAGACGAAGCCATACCTAAAAATCTTAATGATGTGAGCTCTCTTGTTAGAATCCAAGCTGACAATCGCAATATGTCTGTTGGAGACAGCCCTCAGGAGATGCTTATGAAAGAGTATTGGGCCAGAGCTGGCGAAGGCTTTGAATGGGTCGAGCCCGATCAGGATCCGGCTGACTTTGAGCTCAAGAGTAACAAAGCATCGCTTCTCAAGAGCGCAAACGAAGATAAAGTTCTTGATAAACTAAACAAAATGATGCCTGGTGGAGCACCTGATCTTCCTGTTAAATCCAAATAATTGCGCTCTCTAGGCTTTTACTATTGTATATATGTGTTTTGGAATTTCAGTCTGTTGGGGTTTTATAAAATCATCTTGATATTTCTAGTGTTGTCTGCTCAACTCTACGATCGACTTGGATAAAAGTAAAAATGACAACGTAAGTATTAATCAAAGCTAACTCAAAAATATATACAAAACAGCTTTGTGAGACGGTTCATCAACAAGAAATATGAACCCTCCATGAAATTATAAATAGCAAAAACACCAAATGAGCGTAGAGACCGTGAACTAAACGCCTTTTTCAGCCTCGTGATTAGGCTTGACGTTCAAGTCGTCCCCATCCACGGAAACAGTAACAGTTTCGCCATTGCGAACCTGTCCTTTGATCAAGAGTAGAGCAAGTCTGTTGAGAAGAGCCTTGTGAATCAATCGATTAAGCGGGCGAGCACCGTAGAGGGGATCGTATCCCTTGTCAGCCAACCACTTCTTGCCAGATTCATCAACTTCAATCTTTATTCTGCGGTCTACAAGTCGCTCGTTTACTTCCTCGAGACGAATATCAACGATATCCCGGATGGCTTCACGGGACAAACGGTTAAAGACAATGATCTCATCCAAGCGGTTGATAAACTCAGGTGGGTAGACGGTTTGAACATGGTTTATGACCTTTTGTTTGATCTCGGGACTAACTGTCCCATCTTCTCGAGCATTCTCATCATGAATGAGAATTTCTTGTCCCAGGTTGGAAGTCATAACAATTATGGTGTTTCGGAAATCGACTTTGCGGCCTTGAGAATCAGTCAGGAATCCTTCGTCGAGAACTTGGAGTAGTAATTTAGAAACATCGGGGTGTGCCTTTTCAAACTCATCAAACAAGACAACAGCATATGGTTTGCGCCTCACAGCCTCGGTGAGCTCACCACTCTCCTCGTAACCGACATAACCAGGGGGTGAGCCAATTAAACGGGAAACCGAGTGACGCTCTTGGAATTCACTCATATCAAAGCGCACGACGGCACCCTCATCATCGAAAAGAAACTCAGCAAGGCCCTTTGTGAGCTCAGTTTTACCGGTACCAGTTGGACCCAAAAACATAAAGCTTGCCACGGGTCTCTTCTGACTGGTCAAACCGGCACGTTGCAAGCGAACAGCATCTGCAACAGAGTGGATCGCTTCATCCTGGCCAATAATTCGCTGTTTCAAAGTATCCTCCATAAAGAGCAGTCGATCCTTTTCACCCTTCAATAGGTTCTCCGTAGGAATACCAGTCATTTTGGAAACGACTCGAGCGATATCATCGGAAGTAACGGAATCGTGTAATAAAGACTGGGCCTTTGGATCAGTCTCACTGGGGACAAGGGTTTCTAATTCAGGAATGCGAGAGTATTGCAACTCGGAAGCTGTTGCAAAGTCACCGCTTCGACGAGCGATTTCAAGATCAGCTCGGGCTCGTTCAAGTTTTGCTTGTGCTTCCTTGATTTCTGCAAGCTGGGCACGTTCCTGGTCCCAGATCTCGGTCAATCGCTTAACTTCATCTTGCTTAAGCTCGAGGTCCTTTTCAAGTTTAGTGCGGCGGTCAACGGAAAGGGGATCTGTTTCCTTTTTGAGAGACTCTAATTCAATCTGGATAGTCATAATAGATCGATCGAGTTGTTGAATAGAGTCAGGTCGTGATTCTTGTTGGAGACGAAGAGCAGAGCAAGCCTCGTCGACGAGGTCAATAGCCTTGTCTGGAAGGAATCTATCCGTAATATAACGATTGCTATAAGTCGCAGCTGTAACAAGAGCGGCATCAGTTAAGCGGACGCCGTGGTGTACTTCGTATCGTTCCTTGAGACCTCGCAAGATGCTGATGGCGTCAGCGACCGTGGGCTCTTGAACTAAGACAGACTGGAAACGACGAGCCAGAGCGGCATCTTTCTCGATATACTTCCTGTATTCTTCCAAGGTAGTTGCACCACAGCACTGAAGCTTGCCGCGAGCCAGCGCCGGTTTGAGCAAATTACTGGCGTCGACACTACCTTCAGCCTTGCCGAGTCCGAGTAAAATGTGCAACTCGTCGACAAAGAGAATAATATTTCCGTGAGCCTCTTCAACTTCCTTTAGAACATTCTTTAGACGTTCCTCAAAATCACCGCGAAACTTAGCGCCCGATATAAGACTACCAAGGTCAAGAGAGACGACCTGTTTCTCCTTCATGCTTTCGGGAACCTCTCCCTTCACAATTCGTTGAGCAAGGCCTTCCATGATTGCGGTTTTTCCTGTTCCGGCATTGCCTATCAAAGCCGGGTTGTTCTTTGTTCGCCGCGAGAGAATTTGAATGGTTCGTCGAATCTCCTCATCACGGCCAATGACAGGATCTAACTTGCCGTCCTGAGCCATTTTTGTCAAATTGACACCATATTTTTCAAGAGCAGGTTCTCCGTCGTCGTTATTAGTAAACTTCATGCCACCATTGCCACCGCCGGGGGCCTGAGCATATCCACGTCGGAGGCTGATGCCAGCCAGGACGAATGGTGCAGCGCGTATCCTCGGCCGGGCACTTAGCAGCGCACCGCGGCGCAACACAGAAATCACAGCGCGTGAATTCATTCGGTTTTGATGTTGAAAGAAAAAAAAAAGTGGAAAGATTTAAATATATTGGATTAAGAGAAGTGAGCCGCACTGGCGGTTGCCCTGGTCGCTTCTGGGAAGTTCTGGGACCTTCCACTGATATTCTTTATATCTTTAAAGCATTCAGTACAATACAACCAAGGTTTCGCAATGGCTCAGGTTTGCACTCACAATGGCTGTGGTCGCTCATTTGACCTCAAATCCGACGACAAGTGCACCTATCATCCAGGTGGCCCGGTCTTTCATGACACCTTCAAAGGTCTGTACTTTCTCGGTTTCTCTGGATTCTAACTAACTTGACGAAAGGATGGAGCTGTTGTGAAAAGCGTGTGACTACATTTGATGAGTTTATGGCCATTCCAGGCTGTGCCTCTGGATCACACACGAGCGAAAAGCCCGAACCAGCAGCTGCTCCCAAAAAGACAACCGACGAACCTACTAGCGTCGACAGTAAAGGTGTAGAGTCGTATGGATCGGCTTCCAATGCGCCAGTATCGGCTGCCATTCAACCCAAAGCTGCTCCCGTTCCGAAGGAAAAAGTCATTGAGCAAGACCCTGAGGGCGTCGAGATTCCAACTGGTGCTCGCTGCAAACGAAGTGGATGTGATACCGTCTATTCTGGTGACCACGATGGATGTCGATTTCATCCCGGTGAGCCTGCCTTTCATGACGGTTCAAAAGGATGGTCTTGCTGTAAGCGCAAGGTGCTAGAGTTTGACGAGTTTTTAAAGATTGAAGGATGCACAACCGGAAAGCATCTTTTCTTGGGCGATCCCGAGAAGGAAAGGGAACGTGAACAGGAAAAAAAGGAAAAGGAGAGCTGTCGTATTGACTTTTACCAAAATCCGTCAAAGGTGGTAGCCACTATTTTTGCTAAGCGATGCGATGCCGAAAAATCTACAATCACTATCAACCCTGAGACTATTGAAGTTGACTTGTACTATATGGGTGATAAGCATTACAAGGACACACTTCAACTCTTTAGTCCCATCATTCCTGACCAGTCGGGCTTCCAAATCAAGTCTACAAAAATCGAACTGAATCTCCAAAAGGTCGAAGTTGGTGAGGCCTGGCCGACACTCCAAAAAGGGGAGGAGAGCTTTGGAACAATAAAGTTTAATGTCGGTGGACGGGTGGGAACTATTGGCGGTAAGGAGATTCACAATCGCCAGCCTACGGCTTAGTTTACTTTGATGTACACGTTTACTAGTGCTACCCTATAACTTTTTTAAAACTGTTTAAAAGACTGAATAATATAATTTTAATATAATACAAATAAACGAACTGTAACGAGAAGAAGAAAACTCCAGGTTTTTAAACCATGTACCGCTCTGCACTTGTGCTTCGCGGCGTGAAAATAAAAAGAAAAATAAAAATGAAGTTATTAATATCCGATAGCTTTACCGATTTTGCTCTCCCAGCCAACAGCCTTTTCGAATCCGTTTTCACCACGTTGGTAGTCATAGACAGCCTTGATGATGCCCTCTCGGGAATTCGAAACAAAAGGACCATGTTGAACAGTGTTTTGGTTCAGCACCTCACCGGCAATCAAAACACAGCGTAGGCTTTCGGTCAGTTCCTCGGGGACGCTGATATCAATAACATCGCCTTTGGTGTCGAAAGTAACAGTGTGGTATTGGTCGATGATCTTGCCGTCTATTTCAGCCTGACCATTGATCACATAAATAAAAGCATTCCAGTCCTTGGGGACAGCCTGAGAAACAGATCCACCCGGTTTAATTGCAATGTCCAAATACCACATTGGAGTATAAGCCAAGTCACGAACGCTGTCAACGCCGCAAGAATTTCCCGAGATGACTTTCACTTCAACCTTGTCAGAGGGATTCGCAATGGGAATCTCATCGGCACGCAAATCGCGGTAGCGGGGAGGGACGTCTTTAAGGTTATCGGGAAGATCAACCCAGAGCTGCATACCTTCGACGAATTTGACGTCCTGATCAGGTGCTGGCATTTCGGCGTGCACAATGCCCTTTCCGGCTGTCATGAACTGAAGATCGCCAGGTCCAATAGTGCCTGCACTGCCAGTGAAGTCCTCGTGGTTGATCTTGCCCGAGAGAACATAGGTGACGGTTTCTTGGCCACGATGAGGGTGATCAGGAAATCCGGCCTTGAGACCTACTTTGAAATGATCAAGCATGAGAAATGGTGTGAAGTTGCGAAGACCCATGTTGCCGATAGAACGGCGGACGAGGGCGCCCTGTCCTTCGTGCTGCTCAATAGCGAGGACGTTGCGGACGATCGATCGAGGGACAAGAGAAGCCATCGGAGTAGTAGTAGTAGTAGTAGTAGTAGAGTGTGTGACCATATAATAAAATCCCAGTAGCCCAACTAAAAGACTTGCTAAAAAATATTTCATCAAACTTTGAGCGGGAAAAAAATGGCTTTTTATACCCAAAGCTCGACGCTGCGTTTGCCTAAGATTACATCACCTTGGAAAGCTGTGCTAAGCTGATTCGGCGGCAACGTCAGCTAACATCATCAGAAAAACAAAAAAAAAAAAAAAAAAAAAGTTGACGAACGTCCCTGGCAACAAACTAAGACAAGCACAACAGCAGACGCCCAAATAAATCAACCAATTTAAAAATTAAAAAAAAAAATATTGACACCCGTGGGATTCGAACCCACGCCTACGAATAGATTAGGACCTTAACCTAACGCCTTAGACCAACTCGGCCAGAGTGCCTTAACTTGTTGTAGATGACCAAGAAAAAGACATCTATGAACACTATCTCGCTGACCAATTTTTTGGCTAAAATTGTACGCCGTAAATCGGAAAGAGTCTTTTTCCCATTTTCTATAACGTTCTAGGGATTTTTTTCAAGTGCTAATGTATTTCTAAAGTAGAAGTTTATAGTTAATTTCTCAGGTTTAGATCTACAGCTTCAAAAAGCGGGTCATCAATAATCTGAGGTGAAATCACTATCATCAAACTAAAAAAAACAAAATTTTAGGCTAGATGCGTTTTTTTTTTTTGGAATACGGTGATTAGCTTTACTTGCTTTACCATAAAGTTAGCTACATAATTCAATTTCAATGGGAACAGAGCTATAGGGTACCGACTTTTACTTCAGGACTGCCGTCAGTAGCAAGGTCCATCTGCGTCATGACCTGAGAGCAACTGTGTGAGTAGTTCAGGAATGAAATTTACCTTTATATAATAGACAGAATATTAAGCATGCCGGCATGGTAGCAAACATGTCAAGTGCTCATACAAACAGATTTTCTGATTGCTGTATGGTGAGGAACATTCAGACACAAAGCCACATGCACACCTATTTTCACGATAATTCTATCCAGATAGCAAATGCGTACTAGAGCTGTTTGACCAGCGGATTCTTCAAAATTTGTACGTTGAAATTTAAAGCATCAAATAACACCTCACTAAGCATTTCCACTCAGTGAGGCTAGGAACTTCTACTTTAGGCATTTAAAAGGCAAAGTATCGCAAAGAACCGTGAGATGGTTCTCGAGCTTGAGGTTGATGACATACTATTGGGCTCCGCATCCAAGGCCGGAGACAAAAAATGATTCTAACAGGAAATAAGAAAAACAAACATCATTTTCAGCTTTCCATCAATTTTCTAGTATTTTACGAATAAAACTGGCGAATGAAAAGGAGCATTATAAGCTTTTATGACAGCAATGCGCAAAGATGTAATTTGATTACGCTCTGGAGAGACTTTACTTAAAGGGAAAGAGGTAAAAGATCGTACACTAAAGATGAAGATCCAAGTGGACAAGTAAACTAAGCTAGAAATAGTGAAGGTGCAGGGAAGTTATAAGGCTTTCTCATTCCGAATCGTACTCTCTGCACGGTGACTTCGGTTCGAGTTGGCCTCGTACGCCTAGATGGTTAAAGAAGTAATTGGCTCAAGTTCATAGCTCCAAGGTTGATTGCATCACCAACTTCAGAATTCTATCTTACATATACATTTCATGCTGGGCAAAATAAGAAATGCATGCGATCCACTGTAATCGACGCAGCAGCCAGGGACCATTACCCCTCGTCACTCAGAGTAAACAACAAGAACAAAAAAATACGTCTCGCTTGAAACCCACTAAGCTAGATCTAATCGCCCTACTCACTGTAAACTCGCTCCAAAGACTTTGTTAATGAAATATATATTATAAATGCTAATATCTCGGCTATAAATACTAGATAAATGCGCACCGGTTTTACACTTTTAAAAGTAAAGATATCACCGAATTCGTGCTACTACTGGCAGTTACTTGTGTCACGAAAGCCGCAAATGATCTGCTACCTCGACAAGAAAAGCTCGAAAAACACATAAAACATTAGCTCAAATCATCTAAGAGGAAGTATTATCATTTGGGTTTAATCTTGGCAAAGACACGTATGAATGTGACCAACCCTCTTCCAGAATAACATGGAGTCGGAGCTTAGCCGGGCGGTATAGCGACAAATCTTTTGAAGATTTAGAAACCTACCTACCGTCAGTATTCATTTTAAAAATAACTAAAAATACCACTTAAAAAACCCTATTGACTGCGAGGTGTCGCTTTAAATAATCAACCAATTCATTTTTCTTTTCGACCTCGGACTTATCGTTGCGCATATGTAATAAAAGCGAGCATACAATTACTTCCTCATCACACTCTGAGTTTTCACCGAGCATAACAACAATGAACTCAAACCGAATATATCGACCCCGCAGCGAGACTATTCTTGATGGCTCTCCCACTTGCTTTGCCCGAAGTGCCGACCGGCAGCTTCGGCTCAAAAAAGGTCTAAGCTCTTTCGCCAGATCTTTGAAAAGAAACAACATAAAATTCTTTTCAGAAGTCAAGAAGCTTTTTACAAAGCACAAAGTGGTTAGCTCTGCCCCTCTGCGTATGCCTATGCGTCTTTCCAAGAAGAGAATGGAGGTGAGTTCAGTTTCTTCTTCTGGGAATATGCACTAAAATGACAACCCATGCAAAGGAAAAGACTGTCTTGTCTGCTCCTCCTAGGCCAACAACTGTTTACATCCCCAAAATGGAGGTGAGTTCAGTGGCTCCTGCCCGGCATATATCCCAAAAGGAGTCAAAAAAGCTGCCTCATGACAGTTCACAGGAATCGCCTGTTAGAACTGTCAGAGCCGTTGCCCCAATCGCACGAGAGGTCATTGGAAAGTGTGCTCCAGTGATCACACCTGCATCTTGCTCGCCTCTTGGCAAAGTTGGTGGTAGCGGTGTCGCTAACTTCACTAAACGGTTATCATCGTCTCAGTCAACGAATACCGTGGTGATAAATAGGTTGCTGTCATTGGCGCGCCTGCAATGCCTGATGACGAGTCCGACGATAGAGTTGACTGCTCTTGACTTGAGAGTATTGAAAAGAGGCTCAATTCCCCTTGTTAGATATTTTAATATCTTTCGTGAGCGCACTTTGACGATAGGCAGAAAGACTTCCCTGATCAGGAGTGCAGATGCGTCAAATGCCTCCGGGGGAGTTGAGGCTTGTCTTCTACCTCCTTCCCTTAGAATCATAGGTCTTTTTGCCAAACCCTTCGTGTGCTGTCCGATCGCTAAGGCGATTCGGATGTGTGAAGGGAAACCAGGTGGGGTTTTGGTGGGTAGGGGGTCAGCCAGATCCGAGCCCCACACCACCAACAGACTCTAGGAAGCCGCTTTTCTGCGACGAAGTTGGTTGGGTGCGTAAATGCAGTTCCCCTCCTGTCCAAGAAGACCAATGCCACCTTCTGGAGAATTTTTTTTTTTTGCCTTAAAAATAAATTAGAACTAAATATTATAGTGTTATTATGTTACGCAGTATAAAACATATTGTAGTTTGCCTTCCCTGTTCGTTAGTAACCAACCGAATTGCGGCGTCTTTGAGACGACCAACTGATGTGAATTTATCCGTCGTTAAGACAACGAAATATTCTGCAAATATCGCTACGGCGTTAGCTCGACCCTCTCGTCCCGCACTGCGACACACTTGGGTATAGATAAGCTACCTGCCAAGTCTCAAGCCAAAAAGATCCACGTTTTTATTGCCAGCTTTCTGGTTACATGAAGTTAGTTAGTCGCTGGTTCTTCTACGCTTAGTCACCATGGATTGCCCCTTCTAATGGCGTGGTAGCTTCTATCACGGACTTTATATATCGTAGATGATTGTAGAAGATTATCGGTCTATATGTTAAACCAATCTAGGGAAGAGTTTTTTTTGGGTTTCTTTGAATGTAGCATCCCGGAAAGCTTTTGAGGTGTGCGGGAGTTTGCGTGCTCGAGGTTGTATTCAAACATTCAAGCTGACTTTTGTACCCACTGCCATGCAGACCGGCAGCTACCAAAAGTTTAGGATTAAAAAGGAGTCGAAAGCTTCAAGATACGCTGCCTCGGAACCAAAGAAACCGAATAGCAGTCTACAAATTGCAGTGTTGGCAAAAGAAGCGACCGCTGTTCTCAGCGCGGCACCGTCCCCGGCAAGTATATCGGCACTCAAAAAGACTCGATCGTGTCAGTCATGTCATGACAGACGCAAGAAGTGCTCCAGGGAGGTTCCAGAGTGTTCAAACTGTGCGCAGCATGGGTTTAGTTGTGTGTATCTAAATGACAGCAATGATGAGATTTTTGCCTTGAAAAATCGAATACAGTGGCTGGAGAAAGGTTTAGGACATGTCAAATCTTCAGATGGAACAGAAAAACATGTAAGTGAGCTTGAGACAGGAGCCGCTTTTAATTGTTTGTTTGAAGAATCCAAAGACCAGGCTCCACCCTCTACGCAGCTTTGGATAAGTATTCTCAAGTTAGGAAATGTGAATGGACCAGAACTAAATTATGGCGAGTTTCCTCGAGAGTTAGTACGATCCGTGCTCGATGCCTATTTCAAGCATACGCACTATGCCTTTCCGTTAATCGACCGAGCTTGGTTGGAGCGTGAAAGTTCAGGGGATTGGTCAAAAGCTACTGTAGAGAATAGGTCTCTACTTTCTCTAATTGTTGCGATTGGTGCCATCAACAAGATTCAGTTGACAAACCCTGACCTGGCTTTAAAAGCGACTCTAACAGACGTTTGGAAGCGATTTTTACGAAATGGTATAGTACTTGGTATATCGGCCTTTTCCTTCGACAATGCAAATGCTGTCAAGTTTCTAACGCTACTTGGAATTTGTTCCCTCTACGAGTCAACTGGATTGTCCAGTTGGCTGATTATCGGAATAGCATGTCGGCTTGTGATTTCTCTGGGTCTGAACAAAAGACCTTGCGATTTTGGTGAGAGTTGCTCCAACCGAGCTGAGATGCGTCGAAGATTGTTTTGGAGTGTGTATTACCTGGACCGGACGATTTCTTTGGCGACCGGGCGCCCCGTTGCTATTTCTGAGACAGACATCGGAATTGCCAAATTCTCCCTGTTGAGACATGAAGAGGTCACTGTTAATTTCCGGCTTAACTTCACTTGGCTTTTGATTGAGTTGAAAAAATTGGAAGATAAAATCCTTGCGCTGTCTTCACGCGACAAAGTTTACCAGATGCATATCGACGAGCAAATTAGGCGCGTGAATCAGTTTAAAGCAGAGATTGATAGTTGGCTCAGCCGAGCACACTCTATGATTGATTTGATGCTTTCTAGTATTGGCTTTGACGCAGATTGGTCGTTTTACCTATCTAAAGACTGGATGACTCTAAGGGCTTCAGACCTCTTCATTCTTCTCTACTGCCCACTGGTGATGAAAAAGGAGTCGGAGTTTTCTTTGGATAAAATTTCTCCTGTTGCATCAATTGAGGGTTCTCAATACCATGTAACTTCAACAAAGTCCTCCATCGAAGAGCTTTATCTCCGTTCCCTTCGCGATGCTGCTCAACGCGAGGCGCAGTGCTCACTACGTCTTATTCATGCAAATCGCCTTCCGTTAAATTGGATAACTATTTACCGGGTTTTAAATACCTGTGCTAGCATCATTCACTGCTGCTCAAAACGGGTTATTGACATTTATACTACCACAAATGAGTTAATGATCTGTTCGCAAATTCTTGATCGGTTTGATCCGGACTGGACTATTGCAAAACAGTGCAGCGATATTCTCAAAGCATTTTCTCGGTTTGCTTTATCAAGCAACGATGTGGCGCAAAAGGACCTCGAGAGCTTGCTGTGTACTACGTTTGGCAGTGCTAGTGCGTATGTCAGCGAAGTAAATATTGGAACCGACACCTCAACTGTACGTCCACTGTTGCAGTGTACGCCTGAAGGCACAATGTCGTCCCTCACACCAGAAAGTGAGCCATCTCCAAAGTCGCCGCTTTCGTTTGATTATGTGAAAGACATTCTACCGGATATTTCCAACTGGTTTGAAGAGCAGCTTGCTTTGATGGGATAGATATGACGTTGGGTTTACTTTGATTGCTTTTTTTTCCCCATTTGAGTTATACATTTTTTAAGGATTATACTTTTTGCTTTTTTTCTTTTGGGTCTTGGGTTATGGGAACGGGGATGGGGTGAGGTTTGTTGGATAAGTATTTTAGAAAGAACACTGTACCTGGAATTGGACATAAATAACGTAAGGATACAAATTATGCTATTTTAGAATGTAGTATTGTATATATTCTCTTATTGAACCGATGCCAGAAGAAACAAAACAACAGATGCCTTTGGATATCGGGTTTGATAAAGATACAATTAAAATGCTTTTGAAGTAAATCTCACAATATTTGATACAACAGCGGAAGATTGTGTGCTACTTTACGATGAGTGAATAGGAGCGTTTAGTAATTCAAACTGTACATTGTCTATAAACAAACACAAACAACATCAACAACAAAACAGAAAAGAAATGAACAGCACTAAGCAACAAATCTATAAGGAACAAACAACAGCTAATAAGTAAAATCTAAGAGTGCAAGGTACACATCCGAAAAAAACACCCATCCGAAACAAAAGACAAATAAAAGAAAAGCAAACTGGTCTATCCCCACAATTATGAAAGATCTTTTTCAAATGAGTTACTGGGATAAATGTGAGCTTCCGCGGCAGAAACATTGTCAACAGCTGCGTTATCTTGTAATTCCTCAAGCATGATCTTGCCGAGGCGATCTGCATTCTTGGCCTTATACCAACGAGCATAGTAGAAAAATGCTATAGCAAAGACAATTACACCAGCCTCATAGCCAATGTTGACTTTGTAACCGTAGCGGTAATCAGGCGCTTCGTTTGCAGGCCAGAGATACAACGGCATCCAAGCTTGATTTGCAAAAACCAACATGACAAAGAATCCAGTAACAAGAGCACGCTTCTCGGGTTCGTAAGTATATAGCTCAGTTAACCAGGCAACAAGAATAGGTCCAGTTGCGTTCACGCTAAAGTTGAGAAAGAAGCCAAAGAACTTGAAGCCAGTAGACGAGGGCCAAGCAGCAAGAATTGCAGATCCAAATACACCACAACACTGCTGGAAGATGATGAATGGAAGACGGGATTGGGTAAAGTCAGAGACAAAAGAAAAAAAAAGACAACATATGATACCTAGTCCGTAGCCAGCAAGAGGAATACAGTTAACTTGTTGGACAGTGAAACGTGTCTTACCGTTACTATCTGTCATACTTTTGAGATAAAGATTGAAATAGGCGTATGAAGCAAGACCGAGAGCCCAGAGCATGTAAGCGAGACTGAAGAAATAGATACCCACGTCCTTGAAAACGGTGATGAAAGACTCAACAGTAATGACTGCCTTGGTTTGGCGTCCTATGCGACGCATTCGCTCACGTCCAATTTGTCGGTCTTCTTCAGTCATCCAAAATCGAGGGTTTTTCTCGGGAGTGTCTGGGAGAAAGTAGAATCCGCCAGCAGCAGAAATAACAGTCATGATCATATTAAAGATAAAAAGCCATTTCCATCCGGGAAGTCCTCCCTTTCCATTGAGGGTCGTGTAGATGGAAGCCTGCATGAAACCAATAAAGATTGAACCACAGAGGGAAGCTGCACCGATGAAGGCACCACGAAGAGCAACCTCACGAGGTGTATACCAATTCATAATGACGGTGATAATACCAGGCCAGGAGCATGCTTCGCATACACCGATAAGGAAGCGCAGAGCATAAAAGCCGTGAAGATTCTTAGCGGCAGCCTGGCAGCCAGTCAATAGAGCCCAGATAAGTTCCATTAATGGAAGAAAAATGTAGGCCGGCATTCGAGTCAAGAAAATCTGCGAGGGAATGAGGGCGATCGTATAGCCAATCATGAAGTAAGTCGATAGCCAATTGAGATCTTTGCCGCCCATGTGGAGATCTTCCTTCATTCCTGAAACATAGGCCGAGGAGTAGTTGCTTTGATCAATCGTTTTAATACATGCCGAAATGCATCCGTACGTCAACAAAAAAAAATCAAGCTTGCGCACGAATCTCCTTTCCGCTGCTGACTTGTGATTGCCTCTGATATATTCACGAAGTTGTTTGCCGATATTTTTCCATTCAAATACTCGTTCCTGTTCGAAGTGGGCTGTCTGGGGATAAGAACCTTCATCCTCTGACCTTGATGATGTGCTGCCTAGCACTGCAACAGCAGTATCTTCCTTGCTCATATCCCAGAAAAGTAAGAAGCTTAGGCTTGACTGCTTTTTTTTTTTTTCGCTTTGTACTTTCGAGTCGTTTTATAGGATAATTTTCTATCTACTACCGAATTGCAACAGACACAGCATCTCTCACATTATGGCCCGCGCGGCACATTGGGAGATTAGTATTGCTTGACTTGAAACAGCATATCGGTCGAGCAGCCCGACCATCCTGGTTTTAAACACTTAACAGGTTGAATTATATTGTTTTTAATTAAACTAGTTTCGATAAAATCGACCTATGAAAACGCTTTATCGCCTTTGGAAGACCTGTTTGACTTTAACGTCAGACAAAAGTGAGCATCGGATATTTTGGACTGCAACGAGCAGCAGACAAAAAAAAAAAACAGCAGAGAAGAAAAAAAAAAATTACAAATTTTTACCGAGAAATTGCGACAGAGTTAAAATTTTTAATTTTCCTTTTGTTTTCAGTGGCAAAGAGAGAAGAAGTTTGGGCTTTTCTCCTCCGCGGATTTTAAGAAAAACGTTAAAATCTACTCTAGCTTGGCAGCGCCGAATTCTTCCTTTCTGAGCTCTCCACCCTTTCTTTCGGTTGTTCACAATCTTCTCGGTGCTGTTGAAGCTTCTGAGCCCGCTTTGCTTCTTTGGCGGTGAAAACAGCACTGTGTTGTAAGTTAACCGCCAGTATTACCGCTTTAGGCAATAAATGCCAACTCTCATCCGGCAGCATTGCCATATAGGGTAATATTAGTAGGCTATCCCCGATAGAAAGACCACACCATCCCGAAGTTTTACCTAAATAGGCAATAGTCAGTGGAGACACCCGAAAGTAAAACGCCATCAACGTAGACTCTGAGCAGAGAGACGTCGTAGATTTTAATTTAATTTGATTTTTTAATGAAATAGCGTTATTCAATATAAGTATGCATATTGCGTATAGCACTGATTGTCGGGTCTTGTAATTGGTTCACTACACCGAACTACGCCCGAGAGAGAGCCCCTTCCGTGTGGGGGTTACGCGGTAAACCTTCGTGGGGGTAGCAGATAGTGACAAGGTGCATCATGATAAAAGTGAGTACGATGATATGACTAATTTGATAGCGAACCCTTGTTATCAAAATAATAATGATGATCATCTCCAAGCAGAGCTCAGTTATCGTACATATACACCGTTTGGACTAGAACTAGTAAGGAAAAGGGTTACTCCAACTGTTGCCTCTTATGCAAGCATATTGGGAGTGGGTTACAGGCCTTTGGTTGTCTTGACGACCGATAACAACGGATAGACACAGGTTAGTTAGTAATTCCGAAAACCCCATCTGGAAGCAATACAAACGGAGCAAGCGGGCCGGCCCCGTTTGGGAGGCCCACCGACCATCTCGATCTTATCTATTTCAATACACTCTTTGATGGCAATACCGTCATCCGTTACCGGGTTTGAAGTTGTTAAAAATTGAAGATGTGAAATAACCAATTTTTAAAACTTCTGAATCAAAACTGTCATCTATGCAGTTCCGTTGGGCATTGGTCGTCCCTTGTGATATACACGGATAGTGTCCCAGAATAAGCAGACTAGAGCAAGGAGTTGATTAGAGACCATCCGGTCAGTAGAGTTTTATACCAGATTGCAAGACCTCTGCAAATTCGTATCCCTTTCCCTAAGAACTTCTTCATCATTGTAGTATGTACAACTTTGCAGCCCCGCGGCATCAAAACGAGGGGATCTACTCTGCTGTTGATGTGAGTTTTACTGCAGGATGGCAGATTCAATATATTTATTCATCAAAGGATTTAAGCTCTTTTTTGTCTCAGTACCAAAAACAGTTTCAATGTCAATGTAGCAGATCATTTGCGGCTTTACGGCAAAAATAAATGTCAGCAGCATTGACTCGACAAAATCAGTCTGCCTTTAACAAGTTTTTATAAGAGAAAAGCAGCATTTATAATCTAAATTATCATTTTTAATTCCTTTAGAGCAAGCCTGAACTTACAGAATTGCTGCGAGTGGCTAGAACTAAATAACAAGTGACCATCCAAGGGAGTCATTGGCGCTAAGCTGATACCATTCAAACTTCCGATTAGAACAGTTCATTTCTACCATTTGCGAAAAAATCTCTCCTATGAATGATTATATATTTCTTTATATTTTTTTATCTCACTTGAAGAGGAAGCAGATGTCTGGCCTAGCACCTCGAGATCTTAGTGCTTTGGGATGTGAGACCAGACTGTTCGCCACAGATCCTGAACTAAAACACTATCTCCATAAGTTTGCAGTTGAATGATTGTATCATATACAAATGTAAACTTTTGAGTTTGGTAAAAGTTAGTTAGTTATCTCAAAAAAGCTTCAATTGCGTAAACAGTATAAAAGCAGCACGCATTAGCAGTATGAAGAAGAGGCCTTTTTAGAGGTTCACTGCCAATCGTCAAATTACCTAGTCTTATAGTTCTCCAGTACCTCACCATAATTTCCAGATTTAGTCTTTGTGGGCGTCAATTGGAATTATTACTTCTACCTCAACAAATTTCATCACAAGATTACAGTTATAATCTCTTAGCTACAGTTTTACATCAGTCTTGTCTTTCGGCAGACTCTTACCCCGACGTTTGGCATTCAGAAGCGAATATACCTTTTCAAATTCGGCATCTGCATTGTAGTGGGTTAACCAGTTTAGCGAAGAAAAGTTTTCTTTGAACCGTCTTCGAAACTCAGCATCTTCCTCGGCTGCGAACACGTAGCCAAACGTCTCCTTGTCGAGCACCATCTGATTCTCTACTCGAGTCAAAAAAGGTACTCTTGTCTGATTGAAAAGGTCTAATGCAAAGCTCACGTCGTATTGGTAATTACTTTCAGGCACATCTTCGGCGAAGGTAGCTGGGGAAGAAGCCAGTAAAGCGCGATACAAAACCCAGACATCACTGAAGCCCATATTTGCACCTGCTCCGTATGCACCAGCTGTAGGGTGAGCAGCATCACCAACGAATGCAAGATTATCGCCTCGTGTTAGATTCTTGAGCCATGGCGCGGTTTCTAGAGGATATGCGTGTCGAGTAAACACAAGAGAATATTAATTATTTAGTGAAATAACCTGTTTCAGTGATATCCCAGAAGGGTTAAGGCCATTTGGAAAACAAAAAAATTCTTTTAGATTCCGGCTACAAATGGACTGTAAATTGATGAGCTTTCACAACATGTCTGGCTAGATGCTGAGGGAAAGCTAGTTGTAAATAGATTATCACTTTAAATCTGATTTGTCTTGAAAACTACGATATACGGAATCTTTCAAAAATATTCAGAAAACGTCATGTATAGATAGTAATTTGAAACTATCTAATCAGATTGTTGTATTACAAAATCCAAGATATTACTTGATTCAGAGATATGCTTTGAACATGATGATAGGTTTACGAAGTAGTATCATTAGATTTGTGAAGATTTGCAAAGACTATTCGTTTATTTACTGATCTTAAAAGACTACATCTACTGATATTGCTAACTAGTTTATAAAGATTATATTTGATAAAAGTCCTATTGAAGGAAGGATCGTAATGATGTCCACAGTCCACAGTAGTCCAAGTGATAAAAATATTTGACTTTGAGAGAAGGAAGTCAAATTCTCATAAAAAAAGAGACCAAGCCCATTCAGGCGATGACACAATAGTAAGGGTAGCGTCCAGGGGCTGTGAGAAGTCAGTACATAGGAACAAGACTTTTGGCTGTACTCACGGTTACCACCGACAATAACACCGCCGCTGCCGTAAGAAGCAATCTTGTCAACCGAGTTCATTATTAAATAGATAGTTGTTTTGATAAAAAGAATTGAAGTGGAATTTATCACACCCTTTATAGAGTTATTCACACCCTTTATAGAGTTATTCACAATAGCATTATTACTAAATTTCTGTCCATCTCCGGTAAAACACATTTTCAATGGCATTGTTATGAACGCCCCAGTAGCCGCACGAGTTGCGCAGCCGCAATTTTATTGGTCTTGATTTAATAATGACATTGTGTGTACCTCATCGAGCGGCTTAAAATGCTTCGATTGGAGAAAAACAATGCCATTATAGCAAACACAATACCCTTATGTTTGCCATTTTGCGGAGAAAGATCGTTAGATTGCTGTTGTTCTATTGTTCTTTTTTCATTATTTTCTTTGTTAACTCAAAGCAAAATAAAGCACGGTGATGGGTGTAACACGCCCCTCGTGTGTAGACGGACGGTCCTTGTTGCTGCTTTAGGAGGAGAATGATGTAGCGATGCGAAAAGTATTTAAAGACATCGAAAATCCAGCCTTTTCCTTCAACAAAAACAAGAATCTCTTTAAAAATGAACTCGGTTGACAAGATTGCTTCTTACGGCAGCGGCGGTGTTATTGTCGGTGGTAACCGTAAGTACAGCTAAAAGTCTTGTTCCAATGTACTGACTTCTCACAGCCCCTGGACGCTACCCTTACTACTGTGTCATCGCCTAAAGGAGCTATAATTATTTCTGTTAAAAGCCTGTCGAAACCTCTTTTCACTTTTCTGAAGGCTAGTAAGACTTTAGCAAAGATCGGATGGACACTTCAGTTATTAAATATTGTTCTTTTTTGGTTATCTATTTTGGCAGAATTGGACTGGTATTTGTTTTGTGTACGAAAGCCCTCAAGTTATTGTGTTTCATAATTGTTCACTTTGATAGCTTCCTAATCACAAAATGTAATGCTTTTTGTATGTTTGCTAATTAAATAATGATACATTGAAAAATTTATTTTAGATCATTTATTGATTATACTGGCAAAAATCGCCGAATCATATTTAATGTTTGTCAGGGAGAACAGGAACGTTGGTACTAGTGGCCGAGAAAACGTATAATTCCGTCCCGTAATTTACAATAGCTCCAGTTACCGGACCAGTGGCGGTATGTAGTAGTTGCAAATCAATTGTCTCTGTTATTGGGGGGGCGATAGTGCCTGTTGCTATCCCTTCGGTACCAATGAGATGAATATCGGGTGCTGCAGTATCATCCCAGATAGCTTGGGCAAGAGAAATCTGAGAATTGTACAAGTCGTAGACAATATATGCTGATCGAATAAATACATCACCAAGAAGCCAACTAGCGGAAGGCAAAACACCAAGTTGACAGTAAGGCACGCCTTCGTAGACTACATCATACCCATGGGGATCTGAGAGAGGAAGAAGAGCATCATTGCCATTAACAGTAATATTAATGTTTTCATGTATTGTAAAAACGATGTTGATATCAGAATAGTCAACATCACAGGCAAGAAGAAATGCATTAAAAAAGTCGTCCCAGTAAGCATTGAAGAGATTTCCAAGAGCAGTGGCGAATTCATAGGGTGCACCAAATAGCATCGTTGTACCCGTATCTAAAAGCGCGGGGTTGTCATCTCCTTCACCAAGAAAGAGATTAAAATTTTCACCGTTTCTTTCCTTGGCCAAATCTCCAGATAAAACTACCGAAACAGCATCAAGCTGAACTTCAAGAGCTGTATCATTGATTACTACACCATCGTTATCGATCTTTAAAACATTGGCGGTTTGCAGCTCTCCTTGGAACTTTGAACTATCATAAGCTCCGAATAGCACGGCCCCTTCAGATGAATTAACGCCATTGAGGTAGACTGAATATGCCGGCGAGTTTATGTATCCAGCATTGGATAAGGCAACGGGAAAATTAGGGTATTCGCTTATAAAGTTGTGCGTTGTAGTGTTGTAGAGTGCCCGCGACTCAAGATTTGTAAAGCCAATTCCGAGGACACTGTAAGGAGATGTACTGTTTGTGGCAACACCAAAGGTAGAATTCTCTAATATCGCACCTCCAATTGACAATGTATCGAGTCCAAGAGGGCCATAAGCGGCAGCATTATCACCATAAATAATATTGAAAGCAAGATCCGTTTCAATATACGTGCTAGAGTTGGCTGGATTAAACCAGCCTCCGACACAAGGAGTGCTAGATGGAACTGCTGTCCATGCTGGATTACTAAAGGGAATCAATGTTGGATCTGGGCTATAATTTGGAGGACCAAAAGTACCAGGAACAACACCTTCACATCCTGGAACTTCGTATCCATTAACCCATGTATCAGAGGATCCTGTGTCAACAGCCAAAGTCAAACTTTGAGGAGGAGTTCCTAAACTAGCATTTACAAAGTAGACAGTAGCTTGGAGCGAATATTCGTGAGTCCTCACAAAACCGCCTCGGGAAGCAAATGCATCAATATTGCTGCTATGATATCTTGGCAGACTTTTAGCTGGTAGAAGACCCTTTTGAAAAGGGATTTCCAAGTATCCATCGCCTTTTGCTGCAGCAGTAATAGAACTGAATGAAACAAGGGCTGTAACAAACGATACCAAGATCGAATGAATAAAGAACATCATTTCAAATACTCTTCAAGGGAGAAATTATTCAAACTTGTTTTTATTTATATGCTTAATCAATCTTTTCTCTTAGACTTTCAACGAAGCTACTAGCAAGAATTAAGATAATAGTGATCTCCGATCATGCGCTACGACTAGAACCTAAAAAGACTAGGAAAGTATTCTTCTTGCTTTTAAGTTGAAAAATTTGTCAATACCATTTTGTCAGATTTCAGATAGAAATAAAACCTTTAATAAGGTTACTAAATTTGGCCTTTCGGTGTCCTGTCTTTACGGATATAGACTCTGTTATACAAAGTTGGTGAAGTCTCTGAAGACGCTTCATTAGTTCATACTCTGCGCCGCGCAAATAAGAAGATCTGATGCAATAGGAGAATGAAAATATTGAGGAAGAGAACGAGGAAAGCTTAGACGGAGGTCCCCTGGCCAGGCTGGAAGTGTTAAATGATGATGCACATTTTTTGTTTTAGTACAATGAATACAAAAGTAATTTGTAGAAAGGAATTTTTCGACATTCAAGAGTTTGCTTAATGATTAATATAAACTCTTGGTAATAGAGCGCTCAACTCTCTATATTTCACACAGGAAGCTTTAGCGGTAGGCCCAAAGGCTTGCTCAATCTGTTAAAATGGGGACATTTGTCGACGTTTTCAGAAAGCGTGTACCATTGTTCCCGTTTCGATACTGGCCTAGGCCCATGGATGTGAGGGCAAAATAAAAGCAGTTGACAATACGTATCTGAATTGCAGATTAGATGTGAAAAAAAGGTCGTCCATTCGGTCCAAAAGCTGGTTATACAGAGAAGGGGTTTTTAGTGTTTATTGGGTAGCCCTAATCGAGCCCCACACTACCCAACTTACTCTACGAAGCGGGATTTAAGAAGAAAAAACTTGGTTTATGTAGCTGAATTCCCCCTTCCTCTAGAAGACCGGCTTACTTTTGGGAAATATAGTAAAACATCTGATGGGGCAGCCCATTTGATACTTATTTTTGATGTGTATCAAAAAACACAAGACTGTAAACCTTTTACTACTCCAAAGCCTTTCAAGCTAAACTACAGCTTTGGCTTGTCACAAGAATTCAGAATTCGTCTGGATATTACATGAGCGGTTGCCATAGTTGAAATCATTGGGTTTGCTCCACTAGCTGAAGGAAGAGAGCTTGCATCCGCGACAAAAACGTTATCAGCATCCCAAAGTCGTCCGCTATGATCACAGGCAGAGTTAGAAGGATTGCTACCCATGCGACATGTCGACATTTGATGAGCAGAACCAAAAGTCATACTTGCCTCTGGTAATCTTGTCTTCTCGACTAATTCATACCAAGCGCTAAAGTCGGCATCATCTACAGAGCGTTTTTCAGGAGGTACCGATGCCTTGAATGATGGTATAAAACTAGAGAGATTGAATATCTCTTTAGCTCCAGCCAAATAGAGTATTTTAAGAGAAGCAAGATACCCAATGAAAATACTCTGCTTATCAAACTTGGAGACGGAATAACTCAAATTCGGTACAAATGGACGAATTCGATCTTCTGTTACCTCACCGCCATGCCGATCTCGAGCAAGTACCAATATATACACTAAGTGGTTGTATTGATTGAGAATGCACCTGTATTGATCGCCTGATAACCAGGGAATATACCCACTGGTGAAAGAAGGAGTATGAGCCGGGCATTCAATGCGCACGCCGAATCCGTTTCCTTGACAATTTTCAAATTCAGAAACTAAAGCTGTCATGATTGCTCGCTGGTGAGCGTTAACTTCCTCTTCAAATAGCCCAGACGCAAATACAACAGGATGCAGATGTAGATTTTTTCCAATTTGGTTATTTTTGAAATTTGATCTCTTCAAAAGAAGAGGCGTATGAAGTGAGCCTGCAGACACAACAATTTTCCGAGCATTGACAGTCAGATTGATTTTGTTTTTGACCAACACCTCCACACCACTGGCATGGCCGTTACGGTGATTGATCTTAAGAACTTTGGACTGGTCAAGGAACTTGGCTCCTGCTTTTGCTGCATCAACAAGCCAGCTATTCATTCCGCCTTGTTTCACACCACTAGAACAACCATACATACAATATCCACAATTATGCTCGTGATTTCCCGTATTTTGTAATATATTTGAAGATTTATAATTGAGCTTTTTGGAAGCATCAAGAAGAACCTGATTAGAAAAGGAGTGAGAGATGTGATTGTCTGAACAGCCCATGCGATTCATCACATGTGCAATAGCTTCGTCATATTCTGAAGTATTATACCATTTGGGGCCAGATGCAGCCCACTCACTCCGAACATAGTCAGGTGTAGGTATAGACGCCGACCAGTTAATTGTCGAACCGCCGCCAAAGACTGCGCCTGCCAAGACTGCCACCCCGCCGTCACTTGAAATCACCCCCCCATTCTCGTAGAGATTTCGAATTGATTTGTATGGAGATTCATGAAGTTCACTTTGATGATAGTATTTGCCTTTTTCAAGTACCAGTACCGAAAAACCATTCTCTGACAAATTAGCCGCTACAACGCCTGCACCAGAGCCGGAACCTACAACAACGACATCCACTTTCATTGTAGCCGAGGTAGTATAAAGACCTAGATTGACCATATGAAATCTGAAAAAGTTCATGTGAGAATATCCTGGGTCTAGGGCAGAAGGATCTGAATCTGGAATTCCAATTGCCTCAGAAAAATTTGGAAAAACGAAGATATAAGTAGTCGAAATAAGACCAAGCAAACCTCTAAAAAGTTTCCTAAAAGTAGTTGAGCGTGAAAGGCTCCAATTTTGCAACACTTGTTGGCGGACAAGAATACTGAGCTGAGAAAATGATGTCAATGATCCGGTAAATATAGATCCGACTCCCCAAGTTCCTAAAATAGATAAAAAGACTTTTAACTGTTTTGCATTTGTGCTGTCGAGAAGGTTATCGAATATATTATTCACTTCTTGCGAGAATTGAGGCACCTTTGATGGACATAACGCACCATAAGTCTCTAGATCAAGTCCAGTTTTTGTGCCAATGGCTTTTTGTATCAGAGGTTTTGAGACAGAAGGAATTAAAGTATCTGAAATGGCAAGAAATGTCTCCATTTCAGATTGACTGAGATAGTGTTCAGGCATTATCAAATGCCTTGTTTCGAATTCCCAAACCAGTAGAATTTATTTTTATGGGAATTTATTCAATCGGAATTCTCGAAACAAATAATATGGAGCGTTTTAATTTTCAAGTTCCCGAATCAAAGTTGTGCTGATGTCACTGAGATGATTTGCACAGTCAATTTTGTGGGGAAGCACAAAAAGAAATAGAGGCAGGAAAATCAGAAAAAGTAAAAGAATACAGAAATTAGAAACAAAATTAGAAATGAAATGAATGATTATAACTTGGAATCACAATTACTCACATGGCATACCCCGCTTTCCCCGATGCTTCTACGCTTCCACCCGAACAACATAATATGATGCAGGAATAATATACAATATATACATTCTAAAACTCAAGCGATTTCAGATCTGAGTTGACTTTCTCATTAGCTGCCTTTTCCGGCTCGTCTTCAACAGGAATACCCCAGGCTTCAATCTCGAAATCCTTGCGAGAGACCCGAAATGCCTCTTCGGTCTTCCGGGTAAGCATAAATCCTCGCTCAGTAAGAACCGGAATCTTATATACGTGTAACAAACCCTGGGGATGGCTTTTCAGCCATTTGGAGTTGGGGTCGGCTTGCTTTGTTTCAGGCGCCGAGCTCTCGAAGGGGTCAAGGTGAATGATAGCTCCAGAAATGATCTCGAGCCAACGAACCATAGAGGTACTTCTTGGAAATACAAGTAAAGGAAGTGTCACAATGATTGAGAGACGTGTGGGATAGTCATCGCACAACTGCCGTAGCTGCCTGAAGAATCCTATACACTTATGAATAGAAGCCAACTTGGAAGGATAAAGAACTGGATGCAGAAATAGAGGAATAATAACACGGACGAGAGAAGAAGAGGGTGTTGATGATAAATGTTTCTTCAGCTCGTTGATTGTTTTTGTATACATCTCAAGTCCGGGCTCAATATGATGAATCCGTAAAAGAGACGCGTTTGAGACAGTCAACCGACTAGTCAAATCAAAACCACTGACGTAGTCGATCCCAGAAGACGATTGCTGTGATTGAAAGGGTAAACGTGCTCGGGCTCGATCCGCCGTGTCCTGGAGTTGATATCGCCATGCTATACGAAGATCTTTATTTGCGGCAGACCCAACAGGATTTCGCGCTTGGGAGTTTGATCCCTCGACTTGACTTTGCTCCTCCACCTTTTCAATAGATTTATTGGGGGCAGGTAAATTATAGATCCATTGAGGATCAGAAATACCTACAATAAATGTATGAATGGCATACTCATCGACCGCCTGCGGTATATGAGCATATTTTTCTTGTATCTGTTGATCTTGGACAATTCCTTGGGCAGCAAAGCATCGCACAAGTGTAGAGCCAAAGTCTGTAGAGCCTGATTCTTCCACCAGGAGTATATTTCCAAGAGGCAGGCCCCCGTGACGAAGAAGTTTATCAAGACTATATGTTCCCGTAGATATTGTTTTATCCGGAGAGACCAGTGACGGTCGTATGGAAGGATTTGACGCCTGTACCGGCTCCGACAAAACTTTGTTAGAAGAAGCAGCACCACTCGAAGCTTGTTTCGAGAGCCTGTCTAGCCCATCATTTAATGTAGAGGTTCCTCGATTAGGACCTTGACTTCTGAGAGGTTGGATGCGAACATTTGATTTTTTGAAGGACATGAAATCAGGTTGAGAAAGTTAATGACTACATCAGCAAAGGATGTCTCGACCCAACAGCGAGACCGGTCAACTATTAACCGGGTATTTTTAGTATCTAGACTGTTAATACTTTTTACTGTTCTTTCCGTTGGTATTCGCTACGACACCTCCACCAAGCTTCTACTTGGTCCGCTACCCACTGGCAGTTCATGGATATGGAAATGTATCGAGCCTTTGCTTCAACGGCTAGTAACGTGGGATAGCATTTATTTTATAGAAATGGCGGTGAAAGGAAACAAATTTGAGCATGAATGGGCTTTTTCATGGCTCTGGACAGGATTTATAGGACTTCCAGCTCGATTGAGCCATGAAGATGCTATTCAACGAAGAATTGCGGCGATAGCCGGTATTGGGCTTGCAAATATCAGTCAATACTTGGCTGCTATTCTTTTCTATGAGAGTAGTTTGCTTTTGGTTTCAGTTGGGCCTAGAAAACCAGAGAACGTGGAGCGAAACCGGCAATTTGCCTTAGTGAGCACACTCTTGTTTATAGCTTCACCCGCTGGAATATTTACAACATGCGGATACACAGAAAGCATATTTAGCCTTCTCGGTTTTCTTGGCATGTACCTTTGCATGCGCCGACTGTATATTGCCTGCGGCCTGATCTGGGGAATTTCCTGCATGATTCGCGGAAATGGGCTTTTTTGGGGTATCCCTCTACTAATGGACTTTACGTATTACGGATCTTCATTACTTAAAGGTGGATTATCCCGACGTGTACGTTCTCAATACATATTCGAGATCGTTTGTGTGACCATAGGAGGGATTCTAGTCGGCATTGGCTTTATTATACCGCAGGCGGTTGCCTATAGAAAATTTTGTCCTGGACGAGAGTGGTGCAATTCTCAGTTACCGTTGATTTACGGCCACGTTCAAGAGCATTACTGGAACATTGGGTTTATGCGATATTGGACACCCAATAACATCCCAAACTTTGCTTTCGCAGTTCCGACGCTTTTAATTATGGGACTTTCAATACTAGCTTATTTAACTTCCCACAAACTGCGTATTACACGTTCTAGGGCAGACTTACTATTGCCAGTGGGAGGCTACTACATCATCACTGCCGTGACTCTTGTATCTGCTTTATTCATGTGGCATGTCCAAATAATAACGCGAGTGGGAGTCAGTCTTCCTACAATATACTGGTTTCTTGCAGACTGCATCATGAGCAAAAGGCATCCTAGAATAGTCAACTCATGGCTCGCATACGTGTGTGTGTGGATCCCGGTTCAGGCTATATTTTTCGCTGGTTTTATGCCTCCAGCATGAATAGTATTGTATTATGGTCATGAATACATATTATTTGTTTAGTTGCTCTTCAATTTCTAGAATATCGTCTTCTTCCTTCACCTCGATGCATCTGTAGTTTATTAGCTTTTGGTTTCAAGTCAGTTTACCAACGTACCTCGACACCCCCGAGCTTGTACGAAAAAGCTCAATAGCGCCGGCATAAAGCATCCGAGACTCTTGAGTTGCGGTCGGCGGGATCCAGTAGAGCATCACGTAGGGTACTTTTAGTCGTCCATCCGCAAGTGTAAGCGGATAGGCCAAGATGATAAAACGAGGCGAAGAAACAGGCATCGACTCTGCAAGTTCATCTAACGACTCGTATGTCTCATCGTCGGGAATAATGGAGTGGTCTTGATCTTTGGAGATGAGATCTGGCGAGGCAGTCAGCAAAGCAGATGTCATCAGTCATCAGATTTGAACCTACAAACTTGCATAGCCGGGCTAGTAATTCTACCCGAGCTCATGCGAAATTTATCAAGCGTCTTTTGCGAATCTGTCGGCACGCAGTAGAGGAGACCCATTGTCGCTTGGTGTAAAGGAGGAATCTCAAGTTTGGTGAAAATAGTAAAGTTAAAAAACAACTACTTCTAAAACAGCATTAAGCGCTAAATTGAAATAAAAATTAGATTGTATAAATGATTTAAACAACGCAATCCAAGTGCTTAATAGGATTGCAATTCGAAGTAGCTTAAACCGATCCCAAAGTAATTTAAATCCGAGAATCTTACTCAAAACAATACCCGGACTATTCCCAATAATACTTCAATCTCTTTTACTAGGAATTATTGTTTTAATGATTCGGAATCGAGAGTTCGTGGTGCATATCCAGTCCCGAGTAAGTATGTTTCATACCGTTGCTATGCCGGACATCAACCTCAGCTGTAGGATAGCAAAGGCGAGTTTATCGAGTATCTTAATGGTTTCCGTGGCCATTCTTGAATGTGATACACCTGTTGATGGTGTTAAAACTGTTTTAGGCTCATATGGTACAATATTCACTCGTTTAATTGAGAATGCAGAGTACGACGTTGATCCCAAGGCTACTGACAAGCTCTCAATTTCAACATACGAAGTTGTAACCGCTCAGAATTATCCTGACATTGATAAAGTTGATGCAATTCTTTTGACTGGATCAAGTTTGTGTTTATAAGAAGTGTTTTTTTTACTGACTAACATGGTCATAGAGCATAATGCATATGATAATGACCCTTGGATCATAAGGCTAGTTGAATTTGTCAAAGAAGCACTTGAAAAGAATGTCAGAGTTGTTGGAATTTGTTTTGGTCATCAAATTCTCGCGCGTGCTCTAGGAGTACCGGTAATTTTAAATACAAAAGGCTGGGAGGTTGGTGTTACCGAGATAGAGCTGACCAGTGCTGGAAAAAAACTGCTTCCGTTTGCAGGTGGAGCTCTAAAAATTCAAGAAATGCACAGAGATATTGTGACTGAAGTGCCTGAAGGCATTGAGCTTCTTGGATCTACTGAACTGGCTCCGAATCAGGGTATGTATGCCGCGCACAAACTTATCTCATTCCAAGGACACCCAGAGTTTACGGGATTTATTGTTAATGAGATTGTAAAACTTCGGGTGGCCGTTGGTGTGATATCTTCTGACCTTGCTGAGGATGTTGCTGAACGCGCAAAGGCTGGTGACGGTCATGGAACCAAGATAGCGGAAGTCTTGTATAAGTTTATAGTAGACAGATTATAGAGAGGGACGATTTTTACACGAATAGACTCCAACTAGTCGTATATTTATTTCTATAGAACAGCACAAACAGAATACACTTGACTTGAATTACAAAATTGAGACCGATCAAAGAATAACCTTCTTAACATGGTGAGACTTGACTTTCTTGAAGCTGTCAAAACCGTAGCGGGACAAGGTGACACCGCGCCCCGAGTACTTGTAACCAGTCCAGGCAAGGCGAGGATCAGGATAATCGGCACGGTTGACAAAAACAGTTCCAGCATCAATGAGATGACCCAGCTCTTCACCTTTCTTCAAATCGGAGGTCCAAACAGAAGCTGTGAGGCCGTACTGCGAATCGTTCATAAGCGCAACTGCTTCCTCATCAGATGAGACTTTTACGATAGGAATAACTGGTCCGAAAGTCTCCTCTCTGAGAACAAGAGAGGAAGGATCAATATCAACCAACACCTGAGGAGCGACAAAAGCACCGGGCAGGGCTTCGGCAGCAGCAAAGATCTCGGGTGCGATCAGCTTTTTAGCCCCCTTACTCACTGCTTCTTCAATTTGAGCACGAATTCCGTTGGCAGAGTTCTCAGAGATAACAGGACCAACTCCCACGGTAGGATCGAAGGGGTCTCCGACTTTGTAACCTTCTACTTCCTTGACAATAGCAGCCAAAAGATCATCGTAGACCTTCTCGTGGATGTAGACACGTTCAATTGCACAACAGCTCTGACCAGAGTTGAATAAACAGCCATCAACAATGTCTTCCGCAATTGCAGCTAGTTTAGTGACATCTCCACGAACATAGGCGGGGTCGTTTCCACCGAGCTCTAAGCCGACAGGAATAGTCTTATCGCTAGCAGCCTTTTGAACGGCAAGACCACCTTTGACAGAACCAGTAAAGGCAATACCAGAAATCTCGTCGCGACGGATAAGAGACTCGATAAAGGCTGGGTCGCCCGACTGGACGACCTGCACCACATTATCAGGAAGTCCGGATTTTTTCAGTAGTTCGACCACTCGTGGTGCAACCAATGGAATTTGTGGTGATGGCTTTAAAATGACAGCATTGCCAGTCAAGAGTGCAGGCACGATTGAGTTGACCAAGGTCAGATAAGGGTAGTTCCAGGGAAAGATGATGAGGATAACACCTAATGCCTCGTGCGTCAAGTATAATTTGAAATTGTCGCTATCTTCTTCTACGACGGGAGCTAAGGCGCTATCGACCGTCTTGAGCAAGAACCGTCCGCGAAGAGCTGTTGTTCCAAGCTCTTTAGCAGTATACTTGATGGGTCTGCCCATCTGCTCGGTAATCTCACGAGCTAAAGTCTCAGTCATATCTCCTCCTTCGAGTTCATCGAGAAATTTGGCTATCACGGACTTGCGGGTCTCGAGACTAGTGCTAGCCCAATCCTTGCCCGCCTTGGTGGCGGAGGCGAGGATGCCATCGAGAGCAGCTGGCTCGGTCTCGGGAGTGGTAATGATAACCTTGCCAGTAGAAGGTGAAATTGTCTCAATTGCCATTATGGAAGGTCGAGAGTTTTGAAATCTCATCGCCGGGCTTATAATCGCGCGCGGCTCAGGGTGGTTGATTATCAATGAACAGGCAGGCTTCCGCGACTGTGGAATAAAGAAAGAACGAAACAATTGGGAATGCTTGATTTAACAGTTATAGTCTTTTACGTTTTAGATATCATAAATAAAAACTGAGCACATCTGGCAGCTCCAATTTCTCTTTAACCAATATTGACCAGAGCTTATATTTAATAAAATACAAATCCAAGTGTATAAAACACTCCAAAATAAATTAACCTTATATCAAGAAGATAATGCTTTGCCATATTCAACATCAGTCCTCCATCATTTCTCCCCCTTATATAAACTGGCACAAACCAGCTCCCAAATGCGTACTATAAATGAGGCAAGAAAAGCGTACAAGATCAAAATGGAACAAAAAAAAGCCGAATATAGGCTAAACTTGAACGTTTATTGTATTCGTCGTCCTTGTATATTCCACAAAAGAAATCAAACAAAAAGATATATGAAAAGAGATCTCTAGGAAACAACAACAAAAGAATTAGGAGATTATACAGCACTTTTCGGAGCCTTGGTCCGTTGTCCCAGCAGAGGCTGTTGGTGGGACTCGACTAGAGGCCTGACGCTGAACCGGTTCTACTTCAGCCGGTGTACCAACAGTCTCATTAGGTGTAACATCAATCTCTTTTCCGTGTCCATATTGTCTGATAGCGCGAACTAAGGTCAAAAAAGTTTTCTCCACGTTCGTCCTAGCCTTGGCGGAGGTTTCAATGTACTGACAACCGAAGCGTTGTGCTAGATTAATACCCTCCTCAGTCTTGACTTGCCTCTCGTTGGATAAATCTGCTTTTGAGCCTACAAGAACCATAGGAAACGAGGTCTTGTCTTTGACACGAAGGATTTGATCGTAAAACTGTACGACCTCATTGAACGAGTCGCGAGAGGTGATTGAAAAAACAAGAAGAAATCCCTCACCAGTGCGCATGTACTGTTCACGCATAACTGAGTACTCTTCCTGGCCAGCCGTATCCAATACGTCCACAAGAGCGCTTTCGCCATCAACCTCGCAGAGCTTGCGATAAGAATCTTCTATAGTAGGATCATATTCATCGACAAAATGACTCTGAATGAATTGAATAGTAAGAGCACTCTTACCAACACCTCCTCCACCGACAACAACTAGTTTATATTCCCGTGTATATTGTGAAAACTGAGGCATATTAGCATCCTATTGAGAAAATCAAACGCACGAGCACCTGAAGAAGAACATATCAATAATCCACACACAAATGCTTCGTCCAGATCAGATTACTTCCACTCCAAACAGAACTTACCTTCGACATTTAGCTTTTTCCCCCTCTGCACAGTCAATCCTGCACTGGTTTTGTCTTCGCAGCGGCGCTCAGTCACAACACTTCGTGGGGTTGTTGTTATGACAACCAGAATGTGAAGCGATGCTTGCTTTAACCGTTCTTGGGTGAAGATGTAAATAAGGTAAAGGATTTAAAAGTGTTACTAAGTAATAATAATAATACTAATATTTTACTCGGTCCTGTGCTGCCAACTAAAATCTTAGTATGGTCTTATCACAACACCCCCAGGTTATCCCATCTCGAATATCGCATTCTACGTTTCAAAATAACAGACAAGCTTTTCTACGACAGACTTTTAAGACATAAAAAAACACTTTTTCTTTACCAATTAGATGCATTCTATCATTCTATAGTGATAAAAAAAGAAACAACCGTAAAACAAAAATACAAACAAAAATTAGACAAAACTGGGAACATTGGCTCCCTTTTTTTTAACCTGTCTATTCCTCTTCATCATCAGTGTCAACAGGCTTAGGAGTACCCTTGGGCGAGTTCAACCACTCAAGATAACGTTGACGACGACGTGCGTCACGTTCCTTCATCTGGTTACGAGTAAGCTTCTTCTTGCGAGGCTTACGGGTCTTGAATACCATTGACTGATCTTCGGCATCGGTATTGGCAGCAGATTCAATATCGGTGGGAGGTGCACTTGAGGCAGGGGTGGTCTGTGCAGACGTAGAGTCTTCAAATCTCTTGGTATCGACAGCAGCTTTACCCTTTTGAATAACCTTACCATCCGCAACAATCCATTGCTCGGGACAAAGAGCACCCACAAATTCTTCGTTGTGGGAAATCATAACAACAGCTCCAGTCCAGTCACGAATAGCAACTGCAAGACCTCCAAGAGCCTCTCGATCAAGATAGTTGGTAGGCTCATCAAGAACAAGCAAGTGAGGATTGTTCCACATGGCACCAGCAATAACGACCTTAACCAACTGTCCTCCGGAGAGGGAACCCATGGGGGTGTGGTCGGCAATCTCACCATCCAAACCGCAGTCCTCAAAATGTTGTCGAATAACCTTGGGAACAAGCTCACGATATCCAAGACCTTCACGACTAGCTTCGTAGTCATCGAATTCTTGAACCATCTTGTCAAAGCCGTATTTGATCAAATCCTCTCGAGGCAAAAAGGTGTTGTACTTAGGCTTAAGTCCTTCCCATTTGATTTCGTATCTGAAAGATTTCTTGAACTTTTGACGACCAGCAATTGCTTCAACTTGACGCTTATCGCCTGCTTCGTTGCCAATAGGAATTCTCTGCTCCATAATGGCCTTTTCAGCTTCGCTCATAACACGAGTCTTTTTCATGTGAACCTCTCTATCATCACCATTAGCATATCGCCACTGGATATATTGATTGGGAGTCATCTCTTTGTGCTGTTCAACATGAGCCAAAGCATGCTGAGCAATGTAACCGATACGCAAATTGGGGTGCTTCTCTACTTTGCCTTCTTCAGGAATCATCTCACCTGTCAAAAGCTTAATAAGAGTAGATTTACCGGCACCATTAGCACCGAGAACGGCAACCCGGGTCGAAAGAGAAATAGCACAAGACACATGTTCTAAAGATCTCTTTGTAGCTCCAGGATATGTAAACGACACATCATTCATACGGACAATAGCACGAGTGTTGGACTTGACACCAGTAAGAAGACCAGGAGGAGGAAACTTGAGGCGGAGGCTGGTATCAGACAGAGTGTAGTAGACTTTTCCTTCAGGACGAACACGGACAAATTCACTCAAATTACCGGGATAATAAGCCAATCGCTTTGATTCGTAGTGGATAATGTCGGTACAAACAGCATCCAAAAAGCCAGAGTCGTGCGAAACAATCAAACTGGTAATCTCTGGGTTGCTGACCAAATAATCTTGAAGCCATTTGACATTTTGAACATCTTGAAGAGGTTAATATAATAAAAAAAGTTAAATATAAAATACATACCCAAATGGTTAGTAGGCTCATCCAACAAGAGAACATCGGCTTTCATAATCATGGCACGAGCAATTTCAAGCTTCATTTTCCAACCACCAGACAAACTTCCAACATTCTGAGATCGTCGATAGTCATCAAAACCGACATCTTCCAAGGCTTTAGCAATAGTAGCTTCGTCGGTGGTTCCCAACTCAGGATCAGATGCCAAGAAAGCAACCAAGTTCAAGTCTCCTTCGGCAGCTTGGAGCTTGTGTTCAACAAATCGAGTACGAAGAGTTTCCTTATCAGGGAAGCCCTTCAGTTTACCAGTGGCGATGGATCGCATCAAGGTGGACTTTCCGGCACCGTTTCGGCCACAGAGACCATATCGGTGACCCTTGAACAATCGAAGAGTGGCTTTATTAAGCAACATTCGACCACCGTAAGCCAAAGAAAAAACTGTGTTGACAATTTCAACTTCATCAGAGTCAATTTCCAAAACCGGATCCTTGAAAAGTTCATAGTAATGGTTATAGATATCATCAGCCAGCTTCTCTATAGCAGAAGCATCACCAGCAGAGTAAGACTTGATGTTTTCACGAAGTTTTTCCCATTCTCGAGTATCAACATCGACATAGATGAGATGAGAGACGAAGTTAGCAACTGAGTGACCACCAACAACTTGCGGGTCAACCAACTTGGCAACGTTTTCCACCCGCACAACAACCTCGTCTTTATCCTCAGCAATATGAGCATCTTTAAGAACCTGAAGAGCCTTCTCAGCCAAAGCACGGACTTCAGGAAGAGCACCGGTGTCGACAATCTTCTGAACACCAGGCTCAAGAAGAGGAATGAAAGGGCGAATCTCTTTAGGGTTGTGCACCAAACGAGTCAAGTTTTCCACAATTGTAACCGTTTGTCGCAAAAGATCCTGTGAGGAAGAGCTCTGGTTGAGGGCACGCTGCAAAGTAGGAACAAACAAGGCAAGTACAGGCTCGGTGACCTCAGCGACAAAAGTGACAGCGGAGAGAGTCTTGATACAGTGAGGAACTGTTGAAGGATCGGACAAAGCCTTAATCAAAAGCTCCATACGAGGAGCAACATCACCATTGTCAATCATGTGGGCGCAGATGGCATTGGTAGCCTTGAGACCGGCCTTTGCAACTTCAGGCTTAATATCATGCATCATATTAATGAGACAGGGTAAAAGAGGTGCTACCTTGTGTTCAAGCATATCAACTGGAGTGGTGGTACCAATTTTCTCGAGTTGCTTCAAGGCAGCCAAACGACTGGGAGGCTTTGCCGTAGAGTCGCAATACTTGATAAGTTTATCAATTAAAAGAGTGGCACGAATTTCATTGGGATAGATTGCCAACAAGGAGTCAGCAGCAGCCTGAGCAGTGCGTTTGACGTTGAGGTCTTTGTCAGCCACGAGGTCAAGAGGCAACGTGTATCCTTCTAAAAAGTAGGCCTCAGCAGCAGAAGGGCTAGGAAAAGCTTTAATGAGACCGGAAAAAACCAGCATTGAGAGTTCGCGCACAAGGGCCGAAGTTTTTGACTTGGTTAAACTGCGCAGGTGAGCAAAGACCTGGAGGGACTCCAAGCCGGCCGGACCCTCGCGGGAGATCACTTCAACAAGCTCAGCAACAAAAACCTTTCCATCAGCAATAGTCTTTGCAGAAGAAATGTTGGCGATAATAGGAGTGATCTCATTCAAACTGAGATTTCCAACCATGCTCGACAATGAGGTCGAGGACGACACCGGAGTCGATGCAAACGAAGCAGGCGTAGAGCCCGCCGAGTTACCACTGACTCGCGGTTTAAAGTCGTTACTCTGAGCGTTGAAACCACGGTTCGCCATCAAGGAAAAAAAGCTTCAAAGTCGAGTGGGAAGAAAAATTTCAAGCCGACTGAAAATTTTTTGTGCGGCTGCGGCGCTCTTGGGACATTCACATCGAAGGGGGAAAAATACGAGGAGAGAAGCTTTTCTAAAAAAGGAGATTCTATGGTACAATATATTATCAATGACAAGGCAAAAAAAAAGCTTAACGTGAGAGAGTTGGAAGGGGTTGTAGCTTTTATTTTTTTATTT
Organism: Trigonopsis vinaria; assembly: GCA_030582095.1. Classification (NCBI taxonomy): domain Eukaryota; kingdom Fungi; phylum Ascomycota; class Trigonopsidomycetes; order Trigonopsidales; family Trigonopsidaceae; genus Trigonopsis; species Trigonopsis vinaria. Next base: position 73,460 of record JAKTWP010000023.1, read on the forward strand.
TTTAAGTTAATAGTCGTTCCACATCTTAATCAGTTCTTCACTGACACCACTGGGTGTTAAAACACCAATATCAGTGATGAGCGCAGTGATGAGATTCTCAGGTGTGAAATCAGTTAGCGGGTTATTGCAAAAACTGGCATCGGCAGCCTTTGCCTCGTCGGCTGTAAAGTTCAGATTAAGGGGAGAGTTGGTCAAATCCCAAGGTGCAAGAGGGTATAATCGTACAAATTTGTGAGACTCAGAAACAACATAAAAGGGCTTGTTGGCATTCTTGGCCAGGACAGCAACTTGATAAGTACCAATATGATTGATGACACCACCACTTTCTGCCACGCCCTCAGCACCAACGATAATCTTTGAGACTTTTTGGATTGCCCAACCAGTGGCACAATCAACAATTTCTCCCACCGGAATGCCCTGAGACCTGAGATACGCGGCCGCTCTCTCACCCTGATTATCAGGTTTAGCTTCCGTGACTAGCACTCTGAAACGAATGTGATGCTTTGCAGCTTCTGTTAAAAGCGAGTTCACAGCACGCGAAAACCCATGAACAAGAACGATATCATCGTCCTGAATGAAATGTCTTCCAAGTCGAGCAATCGTGTTTCGAGACTGCTTGGCGCGCTCGACAAAAAGCCTGCCATTTTCTACAAGATGTCGTTTGCACGCCTCCCAGTCACCATAGTCTCGAATGTTTCTTAAAACAAAACGCTGGAATAAATCGCATCCGGCTGAGAGACTCATGGAATTGTCCACGCTGCTCTTGAGAATACTGATTGCATTTGCGAGAATGGTTGTTAATTCAGACGCGGTAGCCGCTAAAAAAAAGATTAGTATTCCTGTTCTAAAGTTGGATCGCAGATCAATGATCTTACGTTGGCTTTGACTGAGAAGGACGACCAAGCTCTCGATGGCAGCCACAGGCATTGTCATCTCAGAGTCATCTCGCAAAAATTTAAGATATGTTTCCTTGATATCAAAATCAAGATCGCTATGTCGGCTCGTTTCCACCTCAGTCATTGGGTCTTAAAGTTTGGTAGTGTCGAGTTCAAAATTTTGTCTCTAAGTGGGAAAAAAAGTAAGAGATCCATTCAAACCAACACCGCAACACTTTGCTAAACACACCAAAGCAAAGAGAACTACAGCTTAATTTTTAAACCAAATCAAAACAATAACTAAAATAATAAAAAAAAAAAACTGTAAAAAAATTATTTAAAAAAAACCCTGTAAAATTTTACACACCTTACGGGACTCGAACCCGCAGCCTTTCCCTTAGGAGGGGAACGCGCTACCATTGCGCCAAAGGTGCTATCAAGGTAAGCTTTTGGCCCTTTTTGAATTCACACAATGGTCTTACCCCACGCAGTGACACGTGACCAAATTAAACATATCATAAAAAGAGGTGAATTTTGTGATATTATTTTGATTTATTACACAAATAATCATTCTGACCTTCATGAAGCTTTGGAACAGACTACAAAGCCGGAAAAGGTGTATAGTACATGTTTCAGACAAAGAACAAGTATTTTGTTTTGTAGTTGTCAAATCATATTCGTTACAACAATGTATCAGGCGTGTTACATTCATGTACTTGTCGACTAAAGAAGGAATCAAGAAGTAGAATTAAATAAAAGCACCTATATCAGGGTATGGTTTTCTATGTTGAAGCAGTACTAGACTGTGAATATAGTTTTTCATATATTAGATTAAGCCGTCCCCCTTTTACACGGTCTCTTTCAACCAGCATTGGTTTGTCGACAAAAATAACAATTCTTTCGATGTAAACTTTGCTATTATGAAAATAAACTCAACTTACTGAGTTGCTGTTGGAATGCAGCGCGCAGCGCGCATCACGGATAACTGACTCATAACAGCAGGCTTAATGAGCTGTAATAGTCATCAGCAGAAAATCAGTTTGCCTAGTACTGTGAAGAGCATAGTTATGCTAGCTGAATGATTGTATACTTTTCAGAGCTCAACGGCGGCTGCGAATATGTGTAAGATATCAACAACCGAGCTACTCTACTGGATGTTTATTTTTTCTGACGAAAGAAGAAGAACTAATTTGAAAATTAAGCATGGAATACAGAATAGTCCAAGCTGCAAAAATTGCAGCAGTTTTTTGTAAAGTTTTTTTTTTCCCTATAGAGGAGCTGATATATTTGAAAATTTATCTTCAAATTTACAAAGTTTAAATTCGATTAAATGGTTTCTATTCAATAATACTCCAATGAAAATAAAAGACACGCTAATCCTGCTGCTGTTCAACGCCGGTTCATTAAAGCAGTCAACCCTAAACAAAACCCAAAGTATCCAATTGATCCAAAGAAACGTAAAAAACATATGAATCAACTATTGGTGCGATCTAGCTCTCCTGCCATATGCTCTAACCGGTCTCGGCGCCTCAGCAGTACTTCCATTGTTCGTTGCTTTACAAAGGGATCTAAAGCAATTAATTTGCTAACATGTCCATCAGAGCCTCTGAAAATCTTGAACTTGATTGTATTGCTGTCTTGAAACAATCTAAACATATCACACGCAATAGTGAGATATTCGAGTGACTTGATGTTCGAAGCGATTGAACTTGTAACCCACTCAAGACTGTCAAATATTTCATCTGAAGTTAGCTCTTCAATAGGCTTAGTGGATAACCTCCGGAAAGATTCAATCTTATCTTTATCGACATCGTCTCTAATAATGTCGGATCCGTCCCTGCTTTCAAGGAATTGCCCATCTTCTTCATTTAGTTTGGAATCGTCAATTAAAGATGAAGAGCGACCCAGAAACTCAGCCTCAGAGTCAGATAGGCCACTATGGGAAGCTTCGTCTGCACCAGTATCTTCATTATCATTACTATCATCATCCTCCAACTCCGCGGCTTCACTCATTATTATATCTTCAATGATAATATTATCAAGGCGAGAACCGTGATCGTCAGCACTGTTAACCAAATCCGCCTCCGCCTGCCGCACTGTCTGTAAATCGAATTGAGGTTCTCGCAATAAAAACCATTTGCCATTGTGAATTATTGTAAGTTGAGTTAAATTGGCCATATCATGCAACCCAACACCATAATCTCGCTATAAAAATTAGCATGAAGCTACAGAAGACTAGAGTCAACTTACCCAGTCAAACATGACATCCGTTGAGTCTATATTTTCAACAGTCAAAGACTTGAGCAATGGGAAATGTCTTGCAATTACTCGAAGAAAGATAATTGGCGTATACTGCTCCTCCAACTGCGATTCATTATTCAAGTGAAGTTCAAGTTCTTCCAGTCTCTCGTTGTTCAACTCTCCTATCATAGGCTCGAAATCTTGGCTATCAAGCTTTCCACGTATACAGTCCCAAAAGACAAATTTCTTTGTAACTAGATTTCGTAAGAAGTTGATAAACTGTTCATCCGGGCTCATCATGTACCAATCGTACATGTCATCATTCAACTGAGGACTTGGTCCGTTCATTTCAAACGAATCGAGGTACCATTTACCAGACGGCATCATGTTGACCATAGACATAAGCGTACATGCAAAACGATACCCCACAGCGAAAGAGGAAACCTTGAAAGTTGATATATTTGGATGACGCATTATAAATTCTGCAAAACCTGTGCCATCTATAGAGCAATTATCAAGCTCCAGTTCTTTCAAATTTGGAAAATTAAACTGAAAGGTATGAGCCGAAAGGGGAAATGGAGTTCTATAATCACCAATGATTGAGAGTTTTTCGATATTTGGACACATTCCGAGAATAGACTCTAGAATTGGACATCCCAACGAATTCCAACTAGAAACAGTGGAGTAGCTAGCAAGTCTTAGTCGTAAAACTTTCAGTTTGGGCAGACATAAGCTGTTATTATGTACAGGGATGACTGCGGCTTCATCTTGCGGATCTATACGAAACCGTAAAACCAACTGAGAAACACTAGATATTTGAAGCTGTGACGCATGAATTCTGTCCAAAATCTTGTATAAAAGATGTACTGAATTGCTGATATCGGAGACGTCCAGATATAGCTGGTCGAGAGCAGGCATAATCGAAAGCAATTGACTAAACTTGCTGGAAGAAAAAGTATTTCCAGAGTGGCTAGATGATGCTACCCTTCTTAGAAGCTCATTTCCATTAAGAGGACCTCTTGGTATTGTCGTTGTCGTCACTCTCTCTCTATCGAAGGTTTCGTAGACGAGCGGTCCATATGCAACAAACGTGTTTTCTATTCGCTGATAAACCGGAACAGTATTGAGAGAAACTATCCGAAGTGTTGTCGTTGTATTTTGATATATTCTGTGCTCTTTGAAGTGACTGATAAGCCGTTCTAAATCCCAATGTCGACATCGGATTGACTGAAAGGTGACAAGCCGAAGAGTATCGTACATTGATTTGTCAACTAGGCGTAACGATTTCAAATCAGACATGTCTAAATAGGCAAATATTAAGAATCTAATCTCTTCAGGAAGCTTTTGGAACATTGTCAGATCCATATTAAACAGTCAGTTGAGCTTAAGGCTTCCAGTCGTTCTTGAAGGACACAATGTTAAGAATTCAATTTCAAAGCAGCAAGATTCTCGAAAGCCTGTTTAACTATCGGTTTGAAGCAAAAGGCTTGTAATCCGCTTGGTTCTGTAAGTTTCGCTTGTTTGTTGGTGGGAATTGACTCAGTGAAGGCTGGAGAGGCGTTGATTCTGTTAATAACGCCAATGAGCAAAACAGAAAAAGAACCAGGAGCTCTGAGACAATCAAGCTGCAAAAGAGAGAAAAAAGACGTATACGTAACTAGAATACCAATTTTCAAGTTGGACTTGGGATAGCTAAGGCGCTATGCTCAATGCCCTCAGACTCCGTTCAGGCGAAGACGATGTATCCGCCTTAGAGCCATGTTTTAAACCTGAAACGGAAGATGAACGACAAAAAAAGAATCACTTCTAGTAAACTTCTAACCTGTATGCAAACATTCAAGTCTACGGCGTAAATACACCATTAAGAAATATTATGCTAAAGATTATCTATTGATTAGGGGATTGATCCCATTAAACGCTAATTCTTTTCTTGCTTGTTTAAAAAGACAAATACGAAGACAAGGTTTTGTTTTGTTGCACTAATGATGCCACAGTCGAAGCCATGACACAGGAAAGATGATATTGCGCAGCGAATTACTTTGACTCACAATATAGCAAGAGTCAAATAGAGACAATAAACATATTGAATGTAAAGATACAATGATTATACCTACTACAAGCCAGGTTATATCCACAGAACTCAGGACCGAATAAACCGATTAACTTCTGAATCGATACCTATCATCCTTCAAACTAGATATCAAACACCGACTATCATATCAAAAATGAAGCGGTCATACTATCAGGTCAAATATAAAGCATTGGTATATTTTGATTTCCTGGTTCAATCTTTACACTGAGCGGAGTTGGGACTTTACAAAATGCCGCACCCTGAGCGGCGTTGAATGATATCATTTAATTCAATTCTTTGAGCCGTAATCGCGAAAGAAAGTCTTTTCAAACCAAAAACAAACAAATTGAGGGCATCAGAATAGTTGAGTTGAATATAGCTGATGTCGTTTACAAGAGAGTCACACTTGCAATTGGCTATATCAATTAGATAGATGATTTAGGCGGTTTAAAGAGATGTTAAAATGATTTGACAAAGGAAAAGTGATAAGCTTCACTCAGAGAGAATATTCTCTAGTTTTATATATGGGGGTTTTTTTTATAAGTGTGTCAAACAGGCAGTTGCGTTTGCGTCGATAACCGACAATTACTTATACGGTATTTGTCAGGTCCGAGGATAGAACACGTCTTGTCAAGACAAAAGAACGAAAGAAAAGTTCAGAAAAGACCTTTTCTGAGTATTGAAAGTATTCTGTTTTCAGTTTATAAAAAGAGATTTTTCACCGGGAGAAAAATGTAACCCTCAGACATCTGCATTACACTATGTAAAGCAGACATAAAGAAAAAGGGGACCATTAATTATAATCTTGTCAAGTTTTAAATCCCCTTTTAGATGGTTCAAAGGGTTGTTTTCCAGTTTAAAAATTTTTTTGGCTTGTCAATGTGCTGTAGTTGTCAGCACCTGCGAATATTTAGTACCGGATGCGCGACTGCTTTTTAAAAGTTTTTCATAGCTTGGTTCTTTGACTTGCAAAAACCCCGCCAAAGCAATAATCTGCTGTCGCTATAGACTCAGTGAAAAAGGGCGTGAGATTAGATATGACGGGTAAGCTAGTTTTTGGCGATTGATTCGAGTTAGATGGAGCGTGACTGACAAATTTTCTGTTGCAGACCAGATTGATCGTGAAAACTACGAATTCGAAGAGGAGATCGAAGAGCAGGAAGTTGAGGAAGAACTCGAAGCTTCTAAGCCCAAGGTCACCGTTGACAAGTTTGGTAACACTACTGGTGAAGTCGAAGAGCCGGCTGCTGATGGATCGGACGACGAAGGCGACGACGATGAGGACTTTGATGACGCGCCTACCGGTCGCAAAACTGTTAGTTTTGCTGAGCCTGCGTTTGATGATGATGTTTCTGCCGAGGAGCAGCGTAAGCGGGAATTTGAAGAGGGCGGCGGTCTTCCCGTGCAGCCTGACAATCCCGACTTTTCGACTTTGACACCTCTTAGTCCTGATATTATCAACCGTCAAGCTACCATAAATATTGGTACTATTGGCCACGTCGCTCACGGTAAAAGTACAGTTGTCAAGGCCATCAGTGGCGTTCAAACCGTTCGTTTCAAGAACGAATTGGAGCGAAATATCACCATCAAGTTGGGCTACGCCAACGCCAAGATTTATGAATGTGAAGATGATGAGGTTCCTCGACCCACCCGCTACCTTTCATTTGGTTCAGACAAGGAAATTCGTCCGATTGTCGCTGATGAGGAGGGAAAGAAGCATCGATATAAGCTATTGCGACATGTCAGTTTTGTCGATTGTCCCGGTCACGATATTTTGATGAGTACTATGTTGTCAGGTGCCGCAGTGATGGATGCTGCTCTTTTGTTGGTTGCTGGAAATGAGCCCTGCCCGCAGCCGCAGACCAGTGAACACTTGGCTGCGATTGAGATCATGAAGCTCAAGCACATTATCATTCTTCAAAACAAGGTTGATTTGATGCGAGAGGAGAGTGCTTTAGAGCACCAGAAGAGCATTTTGAAGTTCATCAAGGGCACCCGAGCTGATGGCGCTCCCATTGTCCCAATTTCCGCTCAGCTCAAGTATAACATTGATGCGGTTAATGAGTTTATTGTTAAGAAGATTCCTGTGCCTATGCGAGACTTCAGTGCATCTCCCAGATTAATTGTCATTCGATCTTTTGACGTCAACAAGCCAGGTGCTGAGATTGACGAGCTTCGAGGAGGTGTTGCTGGTGGCAGTATTTTGACTGGTGTCTTAAAGCTTGGAGATGAGATTGAGATCCGGCCAGGTATTTTATCCAAGGATGACGAGGGCCGAATGCAATGTCGTCCCATTTTCTCCAAGGTTGTTTCATTGTTTGCCGACCATAACGATCTTAAATTTGCTGTTCCTGGTGGTTTGATTGGTGTTGGTACGCGTGTTGATCCTACCTTGTGTCGAGCCGATCGATTGGTTGGACATGTTTTGGGCGCTCCTGGAAAGTTACCTCAGATTTACTCGGAAATTGAAATCAACTACTTTTTGCTTACGAGGTTGCTTGGTGTCAAGACAGACGAGAAGAAGCAAGCAAAGGTTCAGAAGTTGACTAAGAACGAGATTTTGATGGTCAACATTGGATCTACTGCTACCGGTGCCCGAGTCGTTGGTGTCCGAGCCGATTTGGCCAAGCTTCAATTGACTGTTCCTGCATGTACAGAGATTGGCGAGAAGATTGCACTTTCACGTCGTATCGAAAACCATTGGCGATTGATTGGCTGGGCCTCGATCAAGCGAGGTTTGGTGTTGGAGCCTACATTGGAGTGAAAAAAAAAAGTTGGAAGGGAACATTGGAGGTAACTTGTGATGGAATGAAGAAAAGTTTTTCATTAGATTAAGTATTTCCTATTGTAGTGTAGACATGAGAGAGGATCTAATATACTATAAGACTGTTTAGATCGCCACATTGTGAGCCGCTAATAATCTATTAACATCTACGATAAACTTTTTTTTTTCCCGAGTTTTCAGCGAAAAAAAGCAAGCTTAGTTTGGTGGAAGGCAAGCTTTAGCAGCTGAGGTTGTGGTAGGTAGATCTAGACTTTTACGGAAGGGAGCGGCAACTTCGATTTAAGAGGGTCAGAGTGCACATTTGACCAAAGAAAAAAACAGAAAATCGTAACCATTTATACTTTATTTCTGTTCCCCCGCCCCGCCGGCATGTTTCAATCGATCAAGGAGTAAGCAAAGTCTATTCAATTCCAATTTGCCTGTTGTTTGTTTTGTTGGTATGCTCTTACCTTTGAAACATCTTTCCCCCCCGAGCTTGTGTGACGTGCCCCAAACGGGAAAAGTGCGGCGTCGGGTGCCCCCGAAAAGAGAAGAAATCGCCACCTGCGCCACAGTCCCGATAGTGGAAAAGAAAAAAAAAAAAGGTGCAAAAGTGGGAGAGAATTGAAATTTTCTCTTTTGGTATAAAACGCCGAGAAATCCGCTCTTCTTCTTCTTTTTTCCTTCCCATTCCCACACGCTTTTTTCTTTGTCTCCAATGAAATTCTCTACTATTGCTACTGTTGTCGCTTCTGCTGCCGTTGTCTCTGCTAGCGGGTAAGTTGCAAACTTAGTCACCTAATCTCCCAATCGCGTGCCGTCATCGTTTTCTTTTGGCCACCTTTTAGGGAAGATTTCAAAGTGAAGGTATCCTTTCTGTTTACACAGTCTAACTCTTTAGTAACTTCACCAACACCACCACCAACGGTACTTACACCAACTCCTCCAACATCACCACCAGCCTCTCTCCCTCTTCCACCGCCATCTCCGGTGGCTTGAACAACGTTGCCAACGTTGGTCTTGTCGGACTCGTTGTCCTCGGAGGTGCTGTTCTCTCCTTATAAGAGATACCCAGGGCGATACTAAGCTACCGCTTACCTGATCGGTGTTTTTTTTTATAATAATGTTTCTAGAGTGATAGAGGCTGACGGAGAGAGCGGATTACAGTGTTTTTTTTAATATTCTTTTTTCGCTTCATTAGAAATAGCCTTGGATTCAGACATTTCTCTTTATGAATTCGTCTTTCCGCAAGTGATTGGCCACTTTGAGCCGCATGTTTTCATTGTAAAGCTCCTCGGTCGAAGGCGCAATCTGGAATGGCTTTGTAACAATATTTAAAGTAGATGGTTTTTTTTTGTGACTGAAAAGAAAAAAAAAAAGAAGTAAAGTGTAGCTCTACGTAGGTTTGTTTCAAGACAGCGTGAGGAAAACGTGGTGCTCTTTGTGGCGCTGAAAGTAAAACACAGCGCCGAAAGAAAAAAAAAAAAACAAAAAACACAGCGCTCTCGGCTAAGTTTTTTTTTACTTAGCGCGTGAAAATAAGTAAATAGTTTAGGTTGCCATGCCAACAAAGCGCAATTGATATGTGACGGTTGTGGTTGTAAATCCGCTTTCCGTTTGTTGCACCAAACGCTGCGCAGCTTTTCCCGCCCAAAACCGCTCCTCCAACAGAAAGTCAGCCACAAAAATGTCGCAGGACTTGCCGATTCAATTTCAGGAGCATCTGCAACTGGCATCTGTTGGCGTTGCGCCAGATGCCATTGGCTTCAACACCTGTACTCTTGAGAGTGATCACTATATTTGGTGCGTCCTTTTCTATGCCCCGGTCCGGGCCGCGTCTTTCTCGGAGGAGAGAGGACGGTCTCATTGCAGTGCAATCAACTAACTCTTGCTATAGCATTCGCGAAAAGGCCGCTGATGGAAGTGCTCAGGTTGTTATCATTGACTTGCACAATGATAATAATGTCGTTCGCCGTAATATTTCGGCCGACTCTGCCATCATGAACCCGGCATCCAACATCATTGCCCTTCGAGCTCAGGGACGAACTCTTCAAGTTTTCAACCTTGACTTGAAACAAAAGGTCAAGTCACACACAATGTCGGAAGATGTCCTGTTTTGGCGATGGATCTCCAACTCCACCCTTGGCTTGATCACAGACACTTCCATCTATCACTGGAACGTCCTCCAATCTACCGAGGCTTCTCCCGTTAAGATTGCTGACCGCCACCCTTCGTTAGAGGGTACTCAAATTATAAGCTACCGTACCAACCCCGAAGACAAATGGTCCGTGCTTATTGGTATCTCGCAACAGGGTGGCCGTATCGTCGGCAATATGCAACTCTACTCGCGCGAGCGTGGAATTTCTCAGGCAATTGAAGGCCATGCTGCTTCTTTTGCAACAATCCGACTTGATGGTGCTGCTGAAGACACCCAGCTTTTTGTCTTTGCTGTTCGTCACGCGTCGGGCGCCAACCTTCACATCGTTGAAATCGACCACCAGGCCTCCAACCCCGTCTTTTCTAAAAAGACTGTCGAAATATTTTTCCCCCCTGAGGCTTCGAATGACTTCCCTGTTGCTGTTCAAGTTTCACAACGATTTGGCATAGCCTATGTCATCACCAAGTATGGCTTCATCCATCTCTTTGACCTTGAAACTGGTGTCACCATTTACATGAATCGTATTTCTTCAGATACTATTTTCACAACAGCCATCCACGAAGCATCATCGGGAATCCTGGCTATCAACCGAAAAGGTCAAGTTTTGTCAGTGTCGCTTGATGAGAGCAATGTCATTCCCTACATTTTGAATTCTCTTTCAAACACTGCATTGGCCGTTTCTCTAGCTGCCAGGGGCGGCCTTTCAGGCGCCGATGATTTGTACAAGCAGCAGTTCCAGCAGCTTCTTAGTCAAAACAATTACTTGGAAGCTGCCAAAGTGGCTGCTTCCTCACCAAAGGGTATTTTGCGAACTCCCGAAACTATTGATCGTCTCAAGCACTTGACTGGTCAACCCGGTACTATTTCGCCGATTTTGCAATATTTCTCTACTCTTTTAGATAAAGGAGCTCTTAACCATTACGAGACTCTGGAGCTTGCTCGACCGGTTGTTCAGCAAAATCGCGTTCAACTGCTTTCTAAATGGTGGAATGAAAATAAGCTGGAGGCTTCCGAAGAACTTGGTGACATCGTTCGACCCCACGATTTAAATTTGGCTCTAAATATCTACATCAAGGCCAATGCATCTGCCAAAGTCGTTGCTGGTCTTGCTCAAACGGGCCAGTTTGATAAAATTGTTGCCTACTCTCAAAAGGTTGGCTATACTCCTGACTATACCACTTTGTTGCAGGATTTGATTCGCATAAATCCCGAAAAAGGTGCCGAATTTGCTACACAGCTTGCTCAGCAAAACGCTGGTTTGCTTGATGTTGGTCGCGTTTTGGATGTTTTCTTGTCTCAGAATTTGATTCAACAAGCTACCGCTTTTGCTTTGGATGCATTGAAGGAAGACAAGCCCGAGGATGGAGCTCTTCAAACTCGTTTGCTTGAAGTCAATCTCTTGCACGCTCCTCAAGTCGCTGACGCTATTTTGGGTAATGCCATGTTTTCTCACTACGACAAAGTCACTATTGCGCAGTTGTGTGAAAAGGCCGGCCTTTATCAGCGTGCCTTGGAACACTACGATGACATTAAGGATATTAAACGTGTCGTTGTTCATACTAATGTCTTGCCCACTGATTGGCTCGTTGCATACTTTGGTAAACTTAGCGTCGAGCAGTCATTGGAATGCTTGCATGAAATGCTCAAGGTTAATATTCGTCAAAATCTACAGGTTGTTATTCAGATTGCTGTCAAATACTCCGACTTGCTTGGTCCTCTGAAGTTGGTTTCTCTTTTTGAAGAATTTAAATCTGCCGAAGGTCTTTACTACTACTTGCAGTCCGTGGTCAATTTGTCGCAAGATCCTGATGTGATCTTCAAGTATATCCAGGCTGCTAGTCAAATTGGCCAGTTTAAGGAAGTTGAACGAATTGTTCGTGATAATAACTACTACAACCCTGAAAAGGTCAAAAACTTTTTGAAAGAAGCTCACCTAGTCGACCAATTGCCATTAATTATCGTTTGCGACCGACACGACTTTGTGCATGATCTTGTTTTGTATTTGTACCAGAATCAGCAATTCAAGTTCATAGAGGTTTATGTTCAGCAAGTCAACTCCGCAAAGACCCCTGCTGTAGTTGCTGGTCTTTTGGATGTCGACTGCGATGAGACAATTATTAAAAATTTGCTTCTTTCCGTCGTCGGCCGCGTTCCGATTGATCCGTTGGTCGCTGAAGTTGAAAAGCGAAATCGACTCAAGATTTTGTTGCCCTTTTTAGAAACTTCACTTCAGAACGGTGTTCAAGAAACTGGTTTGTTCAATGCTTTGGCCAAGATTTACATTGATTCCAACAATAATCCTGAAAAATTCTTGAAGGAGAATGACCAGTATGATACTTTGGCTGTTGGTTTGTACTGCGAAAAGCGCGATCCTTATCTTGCCTTTATTGCGTACGAAAAGGGACAGAACGACCACGAGCTTGTCCGCATTACCAATGAGAATTCCATGTTCAAGCACCAATCCAGATACTTGTTGAAGCGTGCTGATCCCGAGTTGTGGCATTATGTTCTCAGTGAGGACAACATTCACCGACGACAGCTTATTGATCAAGTCGTCGCTACTGCTGTGCCTGAGTCTACCAATCCTGAAGATGTTTCGATTGCTGTGAAGGCATTCATGGATGCCGATCTGCCCAGTGAATTGATTGAACTCTTGGACAAGATTGTGTTGGAGCCTTCTCCTTTTAATGACAACCAGAGTTTGCAGAATTTGCTCATCTTGACTGCTATTAAAGCTGACAAGAGCCGAGTTAGCGGTTATATTGAGAAGCTCGACAACTATGATGTCGAAGACATTGCAAACATTTCGGTTGAAAATGGATTATATGAGGAAGCTTTCCAGGTCTACAAAAAGCACAAGCTTCCGTTACAAGCTCTCGGCGTTTTGGTTGATCACATCCTCTCTCTTGACCGTGCCGAGACATACGCCGAGGAAATTGACGAGGCTGAAGTTTGGTCCAAACTCGGTAAAGCTCAATTGGAGGGTTTGCGTGTTGCTGACGCCATTGAGTCTTATATTCGAGCTAAGGATCCTTCAAACTTTGCTGAAGTTATTGAAATCTCTTCGCGTGCCGGTAAGGACGAGGAACTTGTCAAATTTCTCAAGATGTCTCGTGATATTGTTCGTGAGCCCTTGGTTGATGGTCAATTGATTGTTTCTTATGCTCAAATCGGCAAACTTGCTGAGATTAGCGAATTATTAGCTTCTCCTAATGTTGCCAACTTGGAGGAAGTTGGTGATCAGCTTTATAGCCAGGAGCAATACGAAGCTGCAAAGATTGTGTTTTCTAGCATCTCCAACTGGTCCAAGCTTGCTAGTACTCTTGTCCACTTGAATGATTATCAGAGTGCTGTTGACGCTGCTCGCAAAGCCTCTTCGGTTAAGGTTTGGAAGCAGGTCAACAATGTCTGTGTTGAAAAGAAGGAATTCAGATTGGCACAGATTTGTGGTCTTAACTTGATTGTTCATGCTGAAGAGTTGTATGATTTGATCAACCAATACGAGTACAATGGATACTTTGATGAGCTTATTTCTCTTTTGGAGCAAGGTTTGGCTCTTGAGCGAGCCCACATGGGCATGTTTACTGAGTTGGCTATTCTCTATGCTAAATACAAACCCGAAAAGATGATGGAGCACCTCAAATTGTTCTGGTCTCGTATTAATATCCCGAAGGTCATCCGTGCATGCGAGCAGGCCCATCTCTGGCCCGAGCTTATCTTTTTGTATTGCCATTACGATGAATGGGATAATGCTGCTCTTGCAATTATGGAGCATGCTTCTGATGCTTTTGAGCACTCGTCCTTCAAAGATGTTGTCGTCAAGGTTGCCAACTTGGAGATTTACTACAAGGCAATCAACTTCTACTTCCAGCAGCACCCTTCGCTTCTCACTGATTTGCTTGCCGCTTTGACCCCTAGAATTGATATTGCTCGGTAAGATGATATTTCTCTTTTTTGCTATTTTTTTTTTTTTACTAACTCAACTAGTGCTGTAAAGATGTTTGAGAAGTCGGAGAATCTGCCTCTTGTGAAACCATTTATTGTTGCAGTTCAAGAGCAGAATGTTGCTTCAGTTAATGAAGCGTACCACAATGTTTTAATCGAGGAGGAGGATTACAAGACCTTACTTGATAACGTTGATGCTTATCCCAACTTTGATCAGCTCTCTTTGGCTCGCAGATTGGAGAAGCACGATTTGGTCTTTTTCCGACGCATTTCTGCTCACTTGTACAAAAAGAACAAGAAGTGGGAGCAATCAATCAGTCTTTCCAAGCAGGACAAGCTTTTCAAGGATGCTATTGATACCGCAGCTTACAGCGGTAAAGCTGAAATTGTTGAAGACTTGTTGCGATACTTTGTTGATGTTGGCAACAAAGAGTGTTATGCTGCCACACTCTACACTGGATACGATTTGATTCGTCATGATGTTGTTTTGGAGCTTTCATGGCGTTACGATTTACGCGATTTCACCTACCCTTACCTCATCAACTACTCGCGGGTCAGCGAGGAGCGATTAGCCAAGATTGATCGAGACAATGAGGAGCGCAAACAGAAGGAGACCGTGACTCAGCAACAAGAAGATTCTACTCCTATTTTGGGAGCTGGATCGCGGCTATTGTTGACGCAGGGCACTGGAATGGCACCTCCCTTTCTCAATGGCGGAGGTATTGGTGCCCAGCCGACTGGATTTGGTTACTAAGTCAATATAAATGTTGATATTTTATCTAATGTGTTTTTTTTTGTATAAGGAACACAGACACAGACACTTTTATATTATTAGTCGGAAGACTCTGTTGACTGGATTTAACGGAGTGGGTACGTGTTAAAAAGAACAATAGCTGTTGAAGTTTTTGTTTTTGAATTTGTCCATGAGGTGTTTGTTTTCTGTTTCTTTCTGTAAGAGAAAAAAGGGGGAGGGGAAAACAACCAAATACTGTTTTTAATTGAGCTGGAATCTTGAATGAGTTTTTTTATAAAGAAAAAAGTGGTGACGTAGAGTTTGAGTGTAGATTTCCTGATTCGAGTAGCAGGGTAAATTTTGTGCGGCCCTCTGCAAAGTCAGAGTGGCGCAGGAGCATTTATCCGAGGAGATTGGGCATTTGTTTGCGATAACAGTCTTTTCCCACCTTCTGGGCATCGACATTGCTTGAGTGTAAGTAGGGTATGGAGTTTATGGAGGAGTAGTTGTAGTAGAGGAATTGCTATTATCGTGTGGTGAGTTTGTGTTGAAGGTGCCCGCTCTATTGATGGGGGTGGGAGCGAGAATTTAGTCGTTGTCAAAGAGGGCCGGAATAGAGTTTTACCGTGCTTTCCGGCCAAAGAGGCGAGACAAGATGTGATATTGGCAACGATAAGGGAGGCCAGTCTCACCCACACTTATATAAAACACCTATTGCTTTTTCCAAATATACATAGAATTGTTTATCTACTGTTTGAAGCGTGCCTAGGCATTTCAAAGCACCAAGCCCACTTGCGCAAGTTGACCGGTTGGCATAACAACCATTCTCGGAAGAGGACATAAGTGTGCGACCATGGAAAAACCTTGCCTGGTGGTTTTCAATTTTTTGTGGCTGATTTGATTGGCTGAGGAGAAGAAAAGCGCGGACAGCTGTGAGTAATGTTTTTAATTTTTTTTTAGTAGAAGAGGCAGAAGGGAGGGGATGTGTTGGTTTAGTAAATTAAAAGGTGTTCTGTTGTGAGCGTAAGTTTTGTGTGGTGGCTTGGTTACCACGGCAAGGCTTTTCTATATTTTTTGCCTGTGGTTTTAGACCTTCCTTCACACCACCGAACCGACGCAACGCAAAACCCGCCCGCGAAAAATGTCGTCCGAAGAGGCAACAATGAAGCGCATGCGCGAGAACTCCTCCATTTTGGGTGGCGACATGAAGAAGATTCTAGGTAATTAGAGTTGCAGTGCTGGGTTTGGACTTCTCTAACTTTTTAGTCGCAAACCGTGGTGAAATCCGTGAGTCACTATTCTCTTCCCTCCCTCTTGGACTTGCTCCCTTGCATCAATCGTAATAGGTCTGTTGAGATGTATTATAACCCACATTATTGTTATCTTCTGCTGTTTGTGGTGCTTGGGGGTGCTCTCTTCACGCTTGAATAATTTTTTTTTTGCGGGGTGGGACAGGTGATGGCCCACATGAAAACGTTTTAATACAAGGGCTTTCATTTGCTGCCATAGAGGAGAGGAGGAAGTTTATACGCTTTGAATTGTGTTGCTGACGTTTTATGCCTTTGGCTGGGATGCTGTTTTGTGTGGTCTTTGGGCTCTGTTGAGTGGGCAGCAGCCACACAAAATCGCCTTCTGCTTGGGTCGAGAATTTTAGCTATTCGTGTAAGCAGACCTGGTTCGGAATTTATTTTAAAGCAATGTATTAACGTGATGTGATAGATTTTCCGAACTGCCCACGAATTGAGTTTGCTCACTGTGGCCATCTACTCACATGAAGATCGATTGTCTATGCACCGTCAAAGTAAGTTTCTATATCATGTTTTATATTGAATAACTGCTAACTATATTTCAGAGGCTGATGAAGCGTATGTGTGGATGAACTGCTGTTTAAAGCTTTACTGACTTTGAAAAATAGTTACCAGATTGGCAAGATCGGTCAGTTTACTCCTGTTCAGGCTTACCTTCAGATTGATGAAATCATCAAGATTGCAAAGGAACACAACGTTAACATGATCCATCCTGGTTATGGATTCTTATCTGAGAATGCCGAATTTGCTCGAAAGGTCGAGGAGGCCGGTATGGCCTGGATTGGACCCCCCCACACAGTAATCGACGCTCTTGGTGACAAGGTTTCGGCCCGTAAGCTCGCTATTGAGAACAATGTCCCAGTCATTCCTGGTACCCCCGGTCCGGTTGCTGATCCTGCGGAGGCTGAGGAGTTTGTCCAAAAGTACGGCTATCCCGTCATCATCAAGGCCGCATTTGGTGGTGGTGGACGAGGTATGCGAGTCGTTCGCGAGGGCGATGACATCCGTGATGCCTTCACTCGTGCCGCTTCTGAGGCTCTCACTGCGTTTGGCAACGGTACCGTTTTCATTGAGCGATTTTTGGACAAACCCAAGCACATTGAAGTTCAGCTTCTTGGTGATGGTCAAGGAAATGTTATCCACCTTTTCGAGCGAGACTGTTCGGTTCAGCGACGACACCAAAAGGTCGTTGAGATTGCTCCCGCTAAGGACTTGCCCGCCGAGGTTCGCAATGCTATTTTGAACGATGCCGTAAAGTTGGCCAAGTCTGTCAATTACCGCAATGCTGGTACAGCCGAGTTCTTGGTTGATCGACAGAACCGACACTACTTCATTGAGGTTAACCCTCGTATTCAGGTAGAGCACACTATTACTGAAGAGGTTACTGGTATTGATGTGGTTGCTGCCCAGATTCAGATTGCCGCTGGTGCCACTCTACCTCAGCTTGGCCTTTCCCAGGACCGTATTACCACTAGAGGTTTTGCTATCCAGTGCCGAATCACTACTGAAGATCCCAGCGAGAGCTTCCGACCCGACACCGGTAAGATTGATGTCTATCGATCTGCTGGCGGTAATGGTGTTCGATTGGATGGCGGTAATGGCTTTGCAGGTGCTGTGATCACTCCTCATTATGATTCTATGTTGGTTAAGTGCACATGCTCTGGTTCCACCTATGAAATCACTCGACGAAAGATTATTCGAGCTCTTGTCGAGTTCCGTATCCGTGGTGTCAAGACCAACATTCCCTTCTTGTTGACTTTGCTCACCCACGATGTCTTCATTTCTGGAGACTGCTGGACTACCTTCATTGATGACACTCCTTCATTGTTCACTTTGATGCGATCCCAGAACCGTGCCCAGAAGTTATTGGCTTACTTGGGTGACTTGGCTGTTAACGGTTCTTCCATCAAGGGTCAGCTTGGTGAGCCCAAGTTGCACACCGAAGCAATTATTCCTACCATCAAGGATGCTCTTACCGGCGACATCATCGATGTCTCCACTCCTTGCACTCAGGGCTGGCGTCAGATTATTGTTGAGCAGGGCCCCGAGGCATTTGCTAGGGCTGTCCGCAAGCACTCGGGTACTTTGTTGATGGATACTACCTGGCGAGATGCCCACCAGTCTTTATTGGCTACTCGAGTTCGAACTATCGATTTTGAGAACATTGCCTTGACTACTTCGTACGCTCTTTCTAATGCCTTTGCTTTGGAGTGCTGGGGTGGTGCTACTTTTGATGTTGCATTCCGCTTCCTCTACGAAGATCCTTGGGACCGATTGCGACGATTGCGCAAACTTGTTCCCAACATTCCTTTCCAGATGTTGCTTCGAGGTGCCAATGGTGTTGCTTACTCTTCCTTACCTGATAATGCCATCGACCACTTTGTTGCTCGTGCCAAGGATGCTGGTGTTGATATCTTCAGAGTTTTTGATGCCTTGAACGACTTGGATCAGTTGAAGGTTGGTGTTGATGCTGTCAAGAAGGCCGGCGGTGTTGTTGAGGCTACTATTTGCTATAGCGGTGATATGCTCAACTCCAAGAAGAAGTACAATCTCGAGTACTACTTGGCTACTACTGACAAGATCGTCGAAATGGGAACTCACATTTTGGGTATCAAGGATATGGCTGGTACTCTCAAGCCTAAGGCTGCTTCTGTTTTGATTGGTGCCATTCGTTCCCGATACCCTGATTTGCCCATCCACGTCCACACTCACGACTCGGCCGGTACCGGTGTCGCTTCTATGGCTGAGGCCGCCATTGCTGGCGCCGATGCTGTTGATGTCGCTTCCAACTCCATGTCTGGTATGACTTCGCAACCCTCCATTTCTGCTTTGCTTGCTACTTTGCAAGGTACCATCGATACTGGTCTTAACCCTGACCACGTTTTGGAAATTGACTCATACTGGGCTCAGATGCGCTTGTTGTACTCGTGCTTTGAGGCAGATATTAAGGGACCTGATCCGGACGTCTACAAGCACGAAATTCCCGGTGGACAGCTTACTAACTTGCTATTCCAGGCCCAGCAACTTGGCTTGGGAACTCAGTGGAAGGAGACCAAGAAAGCCTACGAGGCTGCTAACGAATTGCTTGGTGATATTATCAAGGTTACCCCTACATCTAAGGTTGTTGGTGATTTGGCTCAGTTTATGGTCTCAAACAAGCTCAGTCCTGAGGATGTTGTTGAGCGTGCGGGCTCTTTGGATTTCCCCAACTCTGTTCTTGACTATCTTGAGGGTTTGATTGGTCAGCCCTACGGCGGTTTCCCTGAGCCTTTGCGATCGCGAGCTCTCCGTGGCCGACGCATGTTGAATGAGCGACCCGGAAAGTTCTTGCCTCCTCTTGACTTTAGCAAGATTCGTGCCGACCTCACTGCTAAGTTCGGCCGAGTCACCGAGGAGGATATTGCCTCTTGGGTTATGTACCCCAAGGTTTTTGAGGACTACAAGAAGTTTACCGAAACCTACGGTGATCTCAGTGTTCTTCCCACTCGCTTTTTCTTGCAAGCACCTGCTCTTGGAGAGGAATTCAGCGTTGAAATTGAGCAGGGCAAGCGCCTTATTCTCAAGCTCCTTGCTATTGGTCCTCTATCTCTTACTACCGGTCAGCGTGAAGTCTTCTTCGAGATGAACGGTGAAATCCGAGCTGTCACCATTGACGACAAGCATGCTGCTGTCGAGACCATTACTCGCAAGAAGGTTGATGCTTCCAACCCCAACGAGGTTGGTGCTCCCATGTCGGGCGTCGTTGTTGAGGTTCGAGTGAAGGATGGTTCCGAGGTCAAGAAGGGTGATCCTCTTGTTGTGCTCTCTGCTATGAAGATGGAGATGATTGTCAGTGCTTCCAACAGTGGTATTGTTTCTGAACTTTCAGTGAAGGAAGGTGACTCTGTTGATGGTTCAGACTTGGTTTGCAAGATCATTAAAGCTTAAAGTTCCTTCCTGACTTTAGTGTGTTTATGTAAGTAGGAGTGTACTACGCTTATTATGAAATTTGTTAAAATATTGTTAAAATGGTATTGTTTTGCGTATTCCATACTTGGACTTTGAAGCCTTCTTAATGGGAGAGGGAAAGGGCTCGGCATTTCGAAAGGCTCTGACTACCCTAAAACTTGGTAATTATTATATTTGAAGGTTAAAAATACGAGAGGAAGCTTGAAAAGTAATTAGCCGCTCTAAATTTCCACAGAAACGTATTTCGCAATAAACAATATGGATTAGCAACACGTGTTTCCAGAAACCTTTCTATTTACACTTTCAAAAGCTCTTTTCAATACTGTTTTTATGAATTTCAAGTTGTGGTTTCAGTGTGATTGGGAGAATTGGTCAATATGGCCTGAGTCATCTGGAGCACTCGTTACCTACAGGTAACCTACAAGTAACGGCCCCGGAACATTCGCCTAAAACAACTAGTACTGATCAGGAAGAAGAGGGGGGCTTTTCGTTCTAATTGTGTTATCTCTAATCTGGTTATGTAGAAGCATGTGACCGATCATCTACTCTATTCCCGATTCAGAGCTACCAAAGGCTGTCCGGTATTACCTCTGTATGGTAGGTTCATCACTCTTTGGGCACTTTTGAGTCATAGCGACTTCGATTCACATTGATTTAATCAGACTTCCGATTAATTATTAATGTCGGCTAGCGTTGGATGCTACTAGTGCACCGGAGGTCCGGATATGATCTTCACATCGGCATTTTGTCAATGGTTTTGAAGTCAAATATCTGTGCGGACTCTCATTTCTTGCTGCAAAATCATGCGATAAATGGCGCTCCGCGTCGTCTATCGTGTGCTGTAGGCTTCATTCTAAATATTAGGTTTGGAGTTACGGCCTCGTGATCAGTTATCTGTATCCATTACCTGGATGCTACTACAACACAAAAAAAAGGAAAGCTGTCATACCATAAAAACTGATATTGCTTTACTCTGCCTCTAGTCGCTATTAATTGCTTGCTAACTTGCATGACTTGTTCTTGCATCGATTCTATACCACGAGAAATTTTGATTACACTTGAGAGACAATTGGTAGTGTCTTCTTAATTGTTCTGGTTAATAAGAACTCTGACCAATCCAAAACTAACGGGTAATTTCGAGTGCCGTTTGTGAAATCGTTGTACGATATCGATGGCTAGTCACAATGCTTTGTTTGATATGAGATAATTGTGCAATAAAAATTGCATCAAAAGTGTCAAATCTAAGTGTCTTTTTTTCTAACATTTGTCCGACGATACTTTTTCCCTGAGATAAGTTTCAATTAAAGGCCGAAAGCCGATACTGATGGGCAGAAGGAAACGGCTTCTGGGAAAAGTATTTAACGGCTTCAAAATCCCGGCGATATTACCATCCACTATATTTTGACTTACTATAATGGTCAATTGGCTTTTAATTTCTGCTCTTTTGTCGGTACCTGCTCTCGCTAGTCCCATTGTTGAGGAAAGCACCTACATCCTTGATGCGGAACCCACACCGGTGGTGGAGGAGAAGCGGGCTACAATCGACATTCCAGGTCTCTTGACCATTGCCCTTGATGCCGAGCCTACACCTGTTGGTGAAGAAAAGCGTGGTGTTGTTATTCCTGGCTTGTTGACTATCGACCTCGAGGCCGAACCCACACCGGTGGGGGAGGAGAAGCGAGCTACAATTGACATTCCCAATCTTCTCACTATTGCACTTCTTGCAGATCCAACTCCTGGCGCAGTTGCTCGAGCTCGTGTGATCTAGGCTGCGTTCTAGATGAGTTTCGGTTGTGCTAGCCTTTTTTTTTAGCGTTTTTAGATTTTCTTCCTCTTCTCTATACATTAGCTTGAGTGATTTTGAAACCCTTCAATATTAGAATTTTAATGTTGAATTTATTTGCAAAGCAATGTATCCTTGATTTGTTGTAGCGACAGTACTGTTGGTTGCCATGTTATAAGCGAATGTTTCAACTCCCAACTTTTCATACGTCTTGATTCAAAGAGAAAAAAAAAAAGCAAAGGAGGAGAAGCTCTTCTGGCGTGACCGTCGCTTTAATTCATAGATTTGACTGACTGGTTTCACTACTTTAGGGCTCTTCAGTTATATTCTTTTCTGAAGACCGCATTATGGGGGCTGTTTCAAGCTCGCCTGCTTGTGGAACTATGTCCTCTGATAATAGTTCAATATGCATTTCAGATCCGAAACGCTGTAAGTGATTTATGCTTCTTTATTGTTTATTTGGTTTGATTTTTCTTGGACCCATGCTTCAATGAAGTTGTATGTAGGAATGTCCCTAATGCGTATATAGTTACTATTCTTTCTGTTCAGATCCTAAATATAAAAGGCGACAACCTGCTTACTATAACTCCAAACTCTCAACCGCCCGCTAGATTCAAAGTTGCACGTTCATCTGCCATTGGTTTGACCGAGTACGTTTCTGACCCTTCACCACCTGCGGAAAATGATGAGGACAATCTACTGCTCAAATTATATAACATTCCTGGTCTGTCTCTCAAGTTTAAATTTTCTATTCATGGCTCTGCAACTTCCGAAGAGTCTGCAAATCCCACTTTACGCGGCTTGACGATGATACACGCAGCTACTCAAAAGGAAGTCGAGCACATAATCACGAAAGATTTCGTCACTGAACCAAATGTAGGAAATAGGAACGCTTATATTAAAAATTGTGTTAACATATCTGCAGTTTGAAGAGATGGAAAACGTATTCATTCTGGGCGACTATTCTACAAATGATCAAAAGAATCTTGAATTTGACTGGATTTGGAAATGGAAGCATACGGAATCTGCTAATGAGGCGCTTGGTTGGCGCTCGGCGATTAGAGTAGGTGAAGAAGTGTATTTATGAGTGGATCATAAGTGGTATTTTCAGTTCATACTAACCCTGCTTTGTAGTTTGTTACTTACAACAACAAAACAAACTCATTCGAGACTCTGGCGTGCTCCTCCTTTTGGGTTGATGCAACGGTGGCCGATGATTGGCATGCCTCTTACCAGGAGGCCTTAGCACGCTCAATTTCAAACAGCCCATCGAGCATAGCACGCACTGCTTCAATTTTTTCTGCAAAACAAAGCCCACAGGTTTACAGTTTACGCTCGGAACCTGCCCGGTTAGATGATACTATTCTTCCCGGTGAGGTCGAGACCTCGAAGTTTGGTATTGCTCAAGATGAAAACGAAGAATTGGTGGGGGACAGTAGCGTCGTCTTGAATTTGTCTAGAAATCCCAGGTCAATTGATAGTTCTTATGAACACGGAGATGGACCTTTATTTCGGGCCACCATTGCTGAATTGGAGAGACAGACTATGTCGTCGAAACCTAAAGTCAAGAAAATTTTGAAAGCTGCTTATTCGCTCTGGGATGCAAAGCTGACTGAAATAGATGCTTTGAATGGCTTTTTAGTTAGTATCCAAGATCTTTCAGGTGGAGAATATTCTGCTTTCCGATCCCTTGGTAGCTACTTTGATTCGATTTTCAAAGAACAGCTAATTTACGATCATGCATTTTTAGCGAACTTACAAAGCCAGGTGATCAATCCTCTAAAGCACTACTACGATAACGAAATTAAGTCGTTTGACGCTAGAAAGCGCGAGTTCGACGATGAATCCAAGGACTATTACGCTTGGCTTAGGCGCTATCTATCAGTCAAGGAAGATAGCAAAAAGAAAAATTCGTCGAATGCAAAATATCAAGATAAGCATCGGACATTTGAACTGAAACGATTTGACTATTTCTGCTTTGTCCGAGACATGCACAATGGGCGAAAAGAGCGAGAAGCGAGCAGGCAGCTATTTGAATTTATTAAAGCGCATGCTGAACGAATACACGACATGGCTGGCTGTATAGACAAAACGAAAGTATTAATCGATACCACATCAGTCGCCATTGCTGATGCAAACAAAGAATGGATCATCTTGAGGACAGCGCGCGAGGAAACCCGGCGAGAAATTGAAAAGGAAAGTTCACATGAACCAGTGTTACCACAATCATCAGGACTTCCTACCGATCCTATCTCTGGTTTTTATCGCCAACTTTCACTAAGTCCCCGCAACTCTTCACAGAAAGCAGCATATTCGTCCTCGGCTCCAATTTCTCAAAACCAACAAAACATAATTTCTAATTCACAGGTTGCGGATTTAAATGAGGGTTCCATTGTTGAACCTTCTCATGATGGCTCAAAACTGCAGCCGCTCCGCGAAGGTGCAGCTAATACTATTGAAATATCTCCTGATGTTCAGAAGCAAGGCCTTTTATGGTCTATAAATAAAAACAGCGGTGATGCAAGTGCAGCACGACATATTCCTCAGAAGCCTACGTGGCATAAGTTTTGGGTGGTTCTTGACGACGGCAAGTTATGTGAATATACCAACTGGAAGCAGTCTCCTGAATTGTATGGCACTCCTATTAATTTGCAAATGTCTACAGTTCGGGCAGTTAAAGGTGACCGGCGGTTCTGTTTTGAGTTGATTGGACCTCAGTTTCAGCGTGTGTATCAGAGTACATCGGACGACGATGTATCGTCTTGGATATCCTCGATTCAAAATGCTATATCAATGTGTCACAATCGTGCGATTTCTTCGAGTACAAGTACTGGCTTGTTGTCTGACCTGATACAAAAGAACCCAGTCAAAGATGATGCCTCACCTGGTGCACCTCTTCTTCAAATCGGAGAAACTAGTGGCATTCATCGATTATTTTCGAAGGGATTGAGGGCCAGCAATACTTCACACATTATTCCAACCAATTCTCATCCGGTCAGTAGCAGCCCGAACAACGCAAACGTATTGGCTAGCGGAGTCACAGAAGTGGTGCCGGCTGAAGAAGACTCCAATAGCTTACTAGAGCAAGTTCGACAGGCAGATTCGGCAAATCAGTTTTGTGCAGACTGTGGAGCGAGCAACAATGTTGATTGGGTTTCAATAAACTTGCTAGTGATTGTTTGTATTAATTGTGGTGGTGTTCACCGCTCTCTTGGCACACAAGTCTCTAAATTACGGTCTTTGACATTAGACATTGCTACATTTACGCCTGATTTGATAAACTGCATTTTAAATATGGGAAATACTAATGCGAACCGCATTTGGGAAGCTCGTTTAGCTGAGAGTGCCCAGAGTAAGCCGGATTCCAAAGCTAGCTTCGACGTGCGCAAAGCTTATTTAACTGCAAAGTATGCTGCGCATGCTTTTGTATTGAGTTGCAATGATCCAGACGATAAACTGCGGGCCAGTATTCGACATGGGTCATTGCGAGGTGCACTGAGTGCTCTTGCGAATGGGGCCAATGTAATTGATGGATTTATTGCGCAGCGTGACGAATCAGCTTCACAAAAAAGCAATTATGAGCGCAGGAATAGCAGCACTAGCGTTCTGACAACTGATACGAACAAGGAGGCTCTTGACGAACGTCGACGTTTGATTATATATGCTCTAAAGAAATCGCCGGTCGATTCAAGAACGTTTCCAATTGCCGAGCTGCTTGTTCAATGGGGCGCTCGACTACCCGAGCTTGATGCTGAGCAGGTCCGAAGCAACTTGAGTCCCGCGGGCCGTCAGTTTTTGTTGCGAAATAAAAATATATTAGATGGACGTGAGCCAGCGCCGACCCCGAGTTCCAAAATTCCGAGCCAACACGCGAGCCTTATAGCATCAAAAAGTGTTACGAACGAAATGGATCCACGCAACAGCAACGGTGACTCTGGCCCATCTGCTCGTCCACGATTGCGAGTGGCTGCAAATGGCAATGGCGTGAGTCCCAGTCTGGTCAAGAGTGCAGCTGTCACGTCGATACCTGAAAAGCAGCGGTTTGTGTAAATCAGTATCAAGTCGGCATTATAATGTACATTTTTAATTTACATTGCAACACGTAGTACGATAGGCATATACAGGCAAGCCGCATGTTACCAAACTGGGAAGACACCCTGGTCTCACATTCTCACAAGTTACGACAATTTAATACACTAGATCGACTCAAAATCAAATATACGCAACTAGTTACTATCCATCCACAACTTTCCCAAAAAAGACGCCACAGAGTCAGCTCAACCCAATTCCCTGTCCCCTAAAGTTTTAAAACTTGGCACCGAGACTCTTGTTAACACGCACAGACTGGCGAATGGCGAGGTCAAGCATAATTTCCTCGGAGCCACCTGGGATAGCATAGGCACGGACATCGCGGTATAGGCGCTCGATCTTTCCACCCTGGCCTCCTTTGGAGTATGAAAGACCGCCAAAGATCTGAGCTGCTTCACGTGCGCAATACTCGAACGTTTGTGTAGAAAGGGCCTTGCAGCCGGCGATAGGCCCACCAAGACGCATCGTCGCTTCAAACTCATCCATGGTCTGAAGCTGATATAGAAGCTTTTCAAGCCAGTTGTGCGTGGCCTCAACACGAATTGCCATATTTGCCAGCTTGTTGCGAATGACGTCGTGCTGGATTAGAGGTTTGCCAAACGTACGTCGTTTATGAGCGTACTTTAGCGACTCTTCAACGCAGACGCGAGCAAAACGAGTGGCTTGAATGATGATTCCAATACGCTCGTGGTTAAAGTTGGACATGATGACCTTAAAGCCGCGGTTTTCTTTTCCAACTAAATTCTCAACGGGAACTTTCACGTCTTCAAAAGACACATAGGTTGTACCAGAACCTTTGACACCCATGACGTCCATACTGCGACATGTAATTCCGCTAAATGACTTTTCAAGCAACAGAACTGAGATACCATTCATGCCTTCACCACCCGTACGTACAGCCACAGTGAAGTAATCGGCGAGTATACCGTTGGTGATCCACTTCTTGGAGCCATTCACAATGTAAAACTTGCCATCATCTGTCTTTTCAGCGGTCGTAGTGATATTTGCCACGTCTGAGCCAGCATCTGGCTCGGTAATACAAAGACAAATACGCGATTTTCCTTGCACAAGACCAGGTAGTACCCGCTGGCGAACGCTTTCGGTAGCAAAGCGGTAGATAGGCGGCCCTCCAATGCCTTGGCCGCCAACAAGGTTCCAAACTAGACCTCCTGATCCAACACGCGAGAGCTCATCGACCACAATAAATTCATGAAAGGCGTCCCAGTCGTCTGGATGGACAGAGTTAGTTCGGTAAGGACTGAACTCCTTGGGATAGGTTCCCAGTCCGATCGAGCCGGCCAAAAACCCTCGCGCGCCATATTCTTCAAACACTTCAGGAGGTACAGCAGCATTCTTTTCCCATTCATCAACAAAGGGAGCAATTTTTTCGGATACCCATTCGCGTACCTCGGCTCGTAAATTCACGTGCGACTCTTTATAGTAGAGTGAGCGGAAGCCCTGATACCAATCTGGATCGCCAAAAGGAACAAGATCGCCAAAAGTGTCTGGTGGAGGTATAATAGAAGACTTTGTGCCAGCAGCGGGAGCTCCAGATGTGTTTCCTCCCAAGTGCTTGTCATTATTGTCTCCCTGAGCCTGATCAGAGCCAGCCGAAGGCTCACCAAGTTCGCCAATAAGAAATTTCGATGCCACAGACTGAAGCACAGAAGGCGAGTGATACTTGTGAAACTGTTGTGAGGCATCTGTTCCTGCGACTCGTGCCAATATCTTCTTGCCGCCAGGATGTTCATTCTGAAACACGGTCAAATCGTAGACACCGCCGTCGACTGCAATCCAAAGACTGTCTTTAGATCCATGCTGTTTTAATTCTTCAGTGGAAGGCATCGCTGGTGAAGTAAAACGGAGTTGAAAAGGAAAGTGTTGTTCCTTTCTTTTATGCGGGGGAACGCCGCTTTAAATGCCACATTCACGTGACAATCGACTTTCTAACCTATCGGCTTTGAAGACTTGTATTCATATGAAATATTTACCGGGGGGAATTTTTGATTCTAGTGGTGCTCTGAATCTGATCCATTCAATAAGTAATTTGAACTGGTTTCACCGCTGAACATGGTTTCTTCTGCTAATAGATATACACGTTTCTACAATTGTACAAGACGTAGTTGTAGAGGCAGCAGTATCATATGCTGTAGTACGCTAACATCTTCGGTGATCATTGTCTCACATGGAACGGTAACAATGACCAGTTCCATCGATAACTGTGGTACTATAATCAAATGCAGAGGTGATTGTAGAGCAAGGTGCAGTTATACTTGTACTATGATAGAGTAAGTATCTCACTGTATACATAATTATCTAGTCTCAATGA